>JAKTRT010000019.1:0-224022 GCA_030579895.1 Sugiyamaella grinbergsii
CGATCCCCTCCATCCCCTCCATCCCCTCCATCCCCTCCATCCCCCCCTTGCACCACTTCCCCTGAATAGAAATGCAAATAGACAAGAGCCGATATCGGGATTGTTTACCCCAAGAGTAATGTTTCCCAGAGCCCCAAGAGCAGAAACAGTACAAGGGCCTGAACAGACCACCGACGTTATAGACTTGACGTTATCGGACTCGGATTAGAACCCTTGGAACTAACATGACTGTATGTGATTATGAGATTATTATGAGATTAATATGTGTTTTTATATATCCAATTGGATATAAAAGCAAGTTACAAAATTGATTTGCATTCCGAATTGATATAAATATATATGTTTGTACCTAGAAACTGGGCTGACTACTCTCTGCTATCGGAGCTGCCATAATTGTCCGTAAGTTATGCTCGGCTGGCTGGATATGTACCAAGAGACCTTGTCGCTGAAGCTTCCCATTAATATATATATACATATATATATATACCCTAACCCGCATCACCTATATCATACTTTTATGCCATTAGCCGCACCTCATTCTTCTCTATTCGACATCAGTCAATCTCACAACCACAGAGACAGTGGCACCGATTTCCACTTCTCCAACTCACTCATCAAATCAATCTCACTAACGCCGTCAATTGACAAGTGTTATACATCCAATCTGTTACAATGGCTGACAGATATTCTTTTTCATTAACGACATTCTCCCCAAGGTAAGTGTAGGGTTACGTATGGCACCTTGAGGGTGTATATTTGTCATTAAAGTGGCTATATTCCGCTTCGGCTTTCTGTCTGACTGTTTTTCTACGTGTGCTTCAATTTACTAACAATCTTTCAGTGGAAAACTAATTCAAATTGAATATGCTCTCCAAGCTGTGAATCAGGGCGTCACGTCTCTGGGCATCAAAGGTAAGCCATTGTCGCCACTTTGGGGTGGTTCCATCCATTCCATTAGGCCCTGGACGTTCTGGTGAATTGAAGAAAGATTGATTGCTCTTGTGTTCTTTTCACTCATTATCATATTAGCCAATTTCTAAACAACGCCAAACCAGTACTGAAAACTAACTCCCTGCCTAGCCGCTAACGGAATCGTCCTCGCGACCGAAAAGAAATCCTCGTCTCATTTGATCAATTCCGATTCCTTGAGCAAAATCTCGCTTATAACCCCAGACATCGGAATGGTTTATAGTGGAATGGGACCTGATTTCAGGGTTCTCGTGGATAAGGCCCGTAAAGCTGCTCATACCTCATACAAGCGTATTTATAATGAATATCCTCCTACCCGAATTCTGGTGCAAGAGGTAGCCAAGACTGTCCAGGAGGCCACGCAATCCGGTGGAGTCCGTCCTTATGGAGTCAGTTTATTGGTAGCTGGATATGACGAGTCCCACGGATTCGGTCTTTACCAAGTGGACCCTTCCGGTTCGTATTTCCCTTGGAAGGCCACGGCCATAGGCAAAGGAAGCACTTCGGCTAAAACGTTCTTGGAAAAGCGATGGAACGAAGAATTGGAGCTGGAGGATGCAATCCATATTGCTCTTTTAACTCTTAAGGAAACAATCGAAGGCGACATGAATGGAAACACTGTTGAGATTGCCGTTGTGGGAGAGCCAACAGACAGTTTACTCGGCTTCGAAGGAGTCGAAGGCGCGGTTGGCCCAAGATTTAGAAAACTAAGCGCACAAGAAATTGATGATAGACTTGATACATTGTAGTACCAACATAGTATAAATAATCCACATCTTGACCAAATGCGCTGTCCGAAGCAGAGCCACGGGTCTGGGCAGAGCCCAGCCATCGGAGGCACAACCAACTCGCACCACCCATACATGCCTAACAGTAGTATATTAATAAATATCAGAACTAATCTCACGACGGCCTTCTCGTTCTAGCGGCGGTACACCATGCGATGTTTTAGTTTCTGGGTTGACCACCACAGGAGAAACCAAGCCTTTACTTTCAGCCAACTCACTACTTCTGGGCTGCGCTGGATCCAACTGATAGTACTCGTCCATGATGGGATGCATGAGAACCGTTTGGCCCACGACGGTGAGAACGGTGTTGGTGGGAATGGTGATCCAGTCCGACCGCTCAAACGTTAGTGGTTCAGATGCTACCATGACAATATTTTGGCCCCTGTTTTGCCGTTCCATGCGGTACTGGCCAGGCTCGTATTCAAAAAAACGGGTTCCGCTTGAGAAATGGAGCGACGCTGCTTCTTCTCTTTTGGAGGTCACGTATCTTGACACAACAACCGTATTTCCATCAGTAACAGCAAAGTTCATCAACGAAGGCTCGCCATTCTCGCCATTGGCATCCTTGGTCCAGTCTTTAACAAGTTCTATTGTCTTTAGCATTGCCCTTCGGAGATCACTGGCCGGGAAATTTCCAGTGGGGGAAGCAGGATCATGGCCCAACTTAGCAAGAGAATCAAGAAACAGAGCAAACGCCTTAGATTGACATTGGAGGTTAGTATTTACGGGAATGACAAGAAAATGGAGCAGTGCCAGTAGTACTTACACACTCAGAATCGGTGCCTCCTTGAACATAGACAAAATATTCTTCCCTGATATGCGCGACAAGCCGACGCTTGATTTTGGAAAATCCAGCAATGTTGCCATTGTGCATAAACATTAGAGTATGGTAAACAAACGGATGGCAGTTTGTTTCTGCGAGAGATCCAGTGGTGGATGCCCTCACATGTGCAAACACCAATTGACTCTTGGTCTTGGCTGCCAACCGGGCCAGGTTGAGATTATTCCAAGCAGGGGTTATCGCACAGAAAACGCACGGGCCCTCTTCAGCGTCTATATCTTTATCGACAGGATAATAGCCGACTCCAAAGCCATCGCCATTCATTGGTCGCCGGAAATCCAACCTCAATCGACTGTCAAACGATTGGCTGGAAGCTGGTTAGGATGGATGCGCGAGGTGGGTGATGAGTGGGGTGAATGACATATTCACTATGACTGGTGATTTGCGAGTCTAATTAGACGACATAGAACGACAAGACTTACTTTATAATAGAATGAGCCGGCCTGGTAAGCAAGTGGGACAGAAGAATTGGATCAGTCCCTAAAGATAGTCGAGTTAGATATATGGACTAGCAAGAATCACCACTGGCTGAGACGAATACTTACCTTTGAAAATTAGAAACCTACACATTCTATTAGAACGACGTTTTGCCGAAATCAGTCGAGGCGGATAATATTCGTCAGTCAAACTTCAAGCGAGAATGCATTCTAGTATTGACTGATACTGTCTGCATCCATTTCAGCTATGCATCTCTCGCACGGCTGGTCCAGCACCTACTTCACCAGGTTTGATGAAATTTACGACATATCCATCAACGAAATCAATAGAACCAATATACCCTGTCTGTCTCAACCATGACTCAAGATCTGAACTTCATCCACGATGAAACTCTTACACATGCATTGGACAAAGTCAATAATCTACGGAATCTCAGGACTTCCTTATTTGAAGCGCTAGAAGACCCTTCATCCTCCTCGTCTCAAACAGATAAGCTTAAAAAACAAATAATGACGACAATTGTCGACTTACGACTCGCCAATTGGAAATCTCAGCAACTGATAAACGCAACAAAGGAAACGACCGCTAGAACAAAGCAAGAAGCGGATGGGATTTTGTTAGACATTCAAAACATCTACTACCAACATAAGCATCTGAATCGAGAAATCGAGAAATGTGAAAGCTTTGTCTCTAAACATGAACAACTGGATCTGATTCCGCTCGAACAGTTTTTGGATGAAAACCCACATCTTAAAGAGCAGTACGAGCAAGATGCGTCATCTCGCGATATTAATCATAAGATCACGTTAGAAAGACTGAAAGATGAAGAAAATCGACGGTTAGAACTCTTTGTCGCCAAGACTAAACTCCAAGAAGCTCGTACAAAGCTTAGCAATGAGATAAAGTCTTTACGGGATGATCTTGACGATGTCAAAAGTTATGAAGCACTATTTAAACGACTTGCAGCTGAGGTCGAACAGTTAAGAACTCGTTTCTACAAACACTAGGCTCATTTTTTTTGTAAATGTTATACTTATTTATTTTACCAGCTCCTTACGTGTTTACCGGGTTTGTGAGTTACTATTAATGGAACTCATAGCAAAAGTATTTAGTAGCTAGATGATTATATAAAAGAATCTAAAAGTTAAGAAAAATGAGACGAGTAGAGAAGACTGTACTACAAGCAAGTCGCCGTACGAATTTATTTCATAGAATCTCCCATCATCTCTTCAGTCTTCTTGTTTGCTGTCATAGACGTAGACATTTCAGCATCCATTTTCATTCCAGGTTTCTCTTTTTCTTCCTCTCTCCCTCTCCTCAGAAGGAAAGGGTTCTTTCATTTCGCAAGTGGCCATGTTATCTTGGTTCTCACTCCACCTCTCTTTTCAAGCTTTCTCAGTCTCAGTAATACTCATTCCACTCAAACCACTGGGCAGTGGCTGCTTTAGCTTATCCTCGAGCATCATGTCACATTTGGTAGGCCATCTTATCTGTATCCTCGTCATCCCTACTGTTACCCATCAATCCAGCTATCTTGGCCATGATTTCTGCTCCGGGGTTTCTTTCAGTGGACGCCTCACTGGCACTCTTCTTATTCTCTATGATCTCACTGAGCATACTCTTGGGGACTATAATCAATTCTTCGGACGTACACTCATCGCACTTTTCTCTTCACCATGTCACAAACAGATAAAACGTCGATATGATATCATTTACAATGTAAAAAAAAATAAGAATGAAACCACTGCTAATAGGGAGTCATTTTAATAACTTAGCAAGAAAGAAATCTTATACTTTCCTTATCTTTGCTATGAATTGGATTTAATCACATATATGGCAATATTGTAGAATTCCCTGAACTGGATGAGCTGCAGGATACATCAAAGATCGACAGCGCGAAGCATATATCTAGCATTTCCCCTGCATATGATGATTCCTATTTTGTTGTATTCGACTAAATATCTTGAAGACAACTGGCCTTAATGAAAGTTCATCCTTCATCTTTTGCTTACCTGGGCGTCAGCAGCTCATATAAATAGCAAGAAAATTACATTCTCCGTATCTACATCCTGGTCTCGTTATCTCATTTATTACTTAGCATCAAGCATTATGTTTAAAATAGTATACGCGCCTCTTATCTGGAAATTCAATGAATCTTTTTCGTTAACTAAAAACTCCCGTATAGGAGAATGTCATAAGAGTCTCGCTCGTTACCAATCGTCACGTTTCGGTGCTCGTTGTTTCTGAAATTGAGACGACAAAGGCAATGGATCAAGCGATGGTCAAAATAAACCTCCCTTCAAACCACTCACTTTTTCACTTTTCAGACCATATGTAGATTATATTCACAATTTTTTTTTTCAAATATATGAATAATTAAAGTGGTATACCTCTCAGTCAAAGCCAACGTGAACGAAAAAAAAAAAACCTAGATATTTTTATACAGAGGTCGCGTATGCGGCTGACTGGAAATTTCATGCTGATAAACTTTCAGATTCGAAAAGTTAGAAAGAGACAAGCTCAGAAGCGACCATTTTCAAGGCTTTCTGATAGATATTTCATAAATAATGACTGTAGCTGCTAAGAGACATTCCTCAAACCGCGTGAATGTCTCCCATAAAGTCTTTGTACGATCCTCAAGGGCTGGCAATGCAACTAAGATTGTTCGAGAACAGTATTTAAGATCCGATATACCATGCTCGTCGGAAGCTTGTGAAGAGTGTATTGCACCTCAAAACGCAGATGGCACTTTTAGACCTGCTATTCTATCCAAAAGTCCCAATTCAACAAAGCAAAGAGGTCCCCACTATGTCGTTATAGATACCAATATCGCATTAAAGGCAATTGATCTGTTGGAACATAAGTCTGTGTTTTACGATGTAATTGTGCCTCAGGTCGTCCTTGAAGAGGTTCGAAATAGAAGTTTACCAGTTTACAACCGATTAAGGAATTTAACCAAAGCTGGTGATGACGAGAAGAGATTCTATGTGTTTCATAATGAATTCCACCAAGACACTCATGTGATCAGAAATAAGAACGAGTCTATTAATGATAGAAATGATAGAGCAATTAGAAAGGTCACTAAATGGTATCAATCACATCTTAAGAAGACCGTTGGCCAGACCAAGATGGATGTAGATGAAGATCCGGCTTCTACCAAGACATTTAAGATAGTTCCAGAGATTGTTTTAATCTCAGACGATCGTGATAATCGTGAGAAAAGTAAAGCTGATGGTATCACTGCTTTATCATTACGCTCATATTTGAAAGAATTCCCTAATGGCGATGACCTGTTGGATCTCGCTCCTACCGATGACTCGATTGTTGTAGGAAACACATTGGCTGCTATCTACCCATCGTTTTATGCCATGTCAAGACTTCTTGGAGGCATTAAAAACGGCACCTTGTTCCAAGGAGTCCTTTCAATCAGTCAATTCAACTTTTTAGAGGGTTCGGTTAACACAAAGACATACTCTAAACCTATCCTTGTATTAGGTAGAGAGAATCTTAATAGAGGGTTTAATGGAGATATTGTAGTGGTGGAATTATTGCCTAAATCCCAATGGAAAGTACCTTCTTCGTCTATCATTGAAGAGGAAGCTTTAGGCAAAACAGAAGGTGCTGATAATGAACTGGAAACGATTGAAACTGATGAGGAACGCAAGGCACTGGCCGAAGAGGCACAGAAAGCACAGAAGGCTGACTCAGCTGCTTCTAAGATCCAGCCTACTGCCAGAGTAGTTGGAATCATGAAGAGAAATTGGAGATTTTATGTTGGGCATGTCTCTCCTCAATCATCCGCTGGCGCTAATGCCTCGGATAACTCACTGCGAAGTGTTTTCGTGATTCCTCTTGACAAGTGCATTCCTCGCATTCGCATTAAAACAAGAAAAATATCCGATTTAGTCAACAAACGGATCGTTGTTGCAATTGATGATTGGCCGCTGCATTCGCGTCATCCGGAGGGTCATTTCGTTCGAAGCTTAGGAGAAATCGAGTCCAAAGAAGCAGAAACCGAGGCCCTTCTGTTAGAGTACGATGTAGAATATCGGCCGTTCCCTAAATCAGTACTGAACTGTCTTCCTTCTGAGGGTCATGACTGGAAAGTACCTGAGAATCTTGAGTCTACCACCGACGAACAGCTTAAAAAGCGAAGAGATCTGCGCGACCTCCTTGTCTGTAGCATTGACCCACCTGGTTGTCAAGATATTGATGACGCACTCCATGCCCATGTTCTACCGAATGGAAACTATGAAGTAGGTGTTCACATTGCTGATGTTACCCATTTCGTTAAACCAAACACTCCATTAGACGATGAAGGTGCTTCTCGTGGTACCTCTGTATACCTTGTTGATAAGCGTATTGATATGTTGCCCATGCTGCTAGGTACCGATTTATGCTCTCTCAAACCATATGTTGATAGATTTTCGTTTTCCGTATTATGGGAAATGACTCCTGATGGAAGTATTGTCAGCACGGATTTCACGAAATCGATTATTCGTTCTCGCGAAGCGTTTGCTTATGAACAAGCACAAGCCCGCATTGATGATGAATCACAAACAGATGACCTTACAAAAGGTATGAGAATTCTTCTAGCATTATCCAAAAAACTCAAAAAGGCCAGAATGGATGCTGGTGCATTAAATTTGTCGTCGCCCGAGGTTAAAGTCCACACTGATAGTGAGACTTCCGACCCTGGTAATGTTGAGATTAAGAAGCTTCTGGATACCAACTCTCTTGTTGAAGAGTTCATGCTTCTTGCGAATATCAGTGTAGCCAAAAAGATCTATGAATCCTACCCACAGACTGCCATGCTTCGAAGACACGGAGCTCCTCCTGCGACCAATTTCGAGATTTTGAATGATCAACTACGTATTAAAAAGGGAATGGCTATTGATCTTGAGACTTCCAAGACCCTTGCTGACAGCCTTGACAAATGTGTTGATCCTGAAGAGCCCTTTTTCAACAATCTTGTAAGAATTATGGCTACGCGGTGCATGCTAGCAGCTGAGTATTTCCCATCTGGAACATTTGGATATCCTGAATTCCGTCATTACGGCTTAGCATCTGAAATTTACACTCATTTCACGTCGCCGATTCGTAGATATGCCGATGTCGTTGCCCATAGACAGCTTGCTGGTGCCATTGACTACGAATCTTTGCATCCCAGCCATCGTGATCGTAATAAGATGGAAAGCATTTGTCGAAATATTAATAAGAGACATCGTAATGCTCAATTTGCAGGAAGAGCTTCTATTGAGTACTATGTCGGACAAGTTCTCAAAGCAGACGAATCGGAGCAGGAAGGATTTGTTATCAAGGTATTCTCCAATGGTATCAATATTCTAGTCCCCAAATTTGGTGTTGAAAGTTTGATTCATCTTGATGATCTTGGTGATCCAGAGACTGCTTCATATGATGAAGATACCTATACGCTGAATCTAAAAGCTAAACAGACCAATGCATCTATTGCGTTGTCTATCTTCGATAAAGTTAAGGTCTATGTCCGCAGTGTTAAAGATGAAAATACTGGAAAGCGCAAAGTGCATATGTCGCTACGTTCGTAGATATATATATATACATATTGAAAGAAATTTTTTTTTCATTTGAGCTCCGCGTTAAAGACTGATATTGATAGAAAGGCAATACACTCGGGCAGTGCCCAAGCTGTGCTCATTTATACATAGAACATCGACAAGAGAACATTGCCTATATTATTATTATTGCCTAGATACTACACCAGCTCCGGTTGAATGCTGGAGCGTATACTTCTTATAATCATAGATGCTTCCCGGGAACTTTCGTACAGTACCATTTTCAGAAAGCCAGATTTCATTACATACGCGATTAATAGTAGCGACATCGTGTGATACCATAAGAACGCCGCCTTTGAAGTTTCGAAGAGCTTCAGCTAACGCATCAAGACCGGCAGTATCCAAGTGATTGGAAGGCTCGTCAAGAACGAGGATATGCGGCGTAGACAAACCAAGACAGGCAAATGCTACCCTTGATTTCTGACCTCCAGAAAGAAGGGCGATCTTTTGAAGACCAAGGGTACCGGTAATACCAAAGGCGCCAAGGTGTCGACGACATTCTTCGTCAGATTTGCCCGGACTGACTTTGGCCATCCATTCGACAGGCGAGAGGTTGATGTCCATGCCATCAATATGATGCTGGGCAAAATATCCAATACGAAGACGGCCGTTTCGAGACACTAGACCGTCATTGGGTTTTAATTGATCCATAAGAATCTTAAGAAGAGTGGTTTTACCACAACCATTACCACCGACAAGGGCGATTCGAGACTCAATTCCTACATCAAGATCTACGTCTTTTAAAAGCATCTTATCTGGAGAGTATCCAAATTTGACGTTTTGTAACTGGATAATGGGTGGGGACAACTTGTCTGGGTCAGGGAATCTGAAACTGACCTTTTGGTCTTCCTCAGGAGGTTCTAGGATAGGTAACTTCTCTAACTTCTTAATACGAGATTGAGCTTCTGTAGACCTTGCCGCATTATATCTAAATCTATCAATGAATGTTTGTAGATGTTTACGGTATGCCATTTGATTGTCGTATTCACGCTGTTGATTCTTACGTCGCTCTTCACGAGTGGCATAGAACGAATCGAAGTCCGAACCTCTGTAATAGTCGAGTCTTTCGGAATGTTGATGGATGATATCGGTGGCTACTTCGTTGAGGAATGCACGATCGTGGGAAACTACAACTACAGTAGATGGGTATGTTTGGAGATAGTTGGATAAGAAAGTGATTGATGGAACATCCAACATATTGGAAGGTTCATCAAGAAGAAGTAGATCCGGTTTACAGAATAGAGCTCTAGCTAGGGAAAGACGCATTCGCCAACCACCAGAAAACGAGTTAGTGGGCTGTAGCTGAGCTTCCGCGGAAAATCCCAGACCAAAAAGAATGGCTGCTGCTCTACCTTCTGCTTTATCACTTTCGATTTCCGTTAATTTGTCGTAGATATCGGTCAAACCGGCTTCTAGATCGTCTCTTTCCTCGTCGAGAAGCTTATACTCTGGATCGTTGGTCTCCAAAGGACGGACCAGTTCGGAGATCTCGGAAATCCGGTCGTTTACCTTTGTTTGCTCCTTTAATAAGTGTTTCCTCCACACATCCGCATCAAGAACCGTTTGTAAAGCAGACAGCTCATCACCTGTTACTTCCTGTTCGACGTATAGAATTGTAATGTGCTTGGCGACGGCCAATTCACGTCTGGACAACGCTTTCAATAGAGTGGATTTTCCAATACCGTTCTGACCAACAACACCATATCTTCTGCCATAAGCTAAAGTCAGCGAAGTATTAAAGAGAATACGCTGGCCAGCACCGACGTATAGGTCGAAATTCTCGATTTTGATATCTTTACTTTTACCTTGAGATTGACCCAATTCAAGTGGATTGACAGTCAAGTAGAACGTATCGTAATCCTCCTTTTCATCAATATTCAAAAGTTTGGACGCTTCGTATTCAACAGAAGTCATTTTGGCCGCTCGTTTAGCCAGTTTAGCAGCAATCTTCTTCTCTGCTTTTTCCAGTTTCTTTTTATCGACCCTAGATTCGACTTTTCTACCGGACAGCAGATCTAGATCCATACCGTCGCCAGCTCCGGCTCCATATCCGCTGCTAGTATTATGTTTCTGGGCTGACAATAGAGTATCTCGATCCAGTTTCCTTGACGCAGAATCAACATAAGTCTTTGACGAATTAGCAGCATATATTTTCTTTAATTCATCAATCAGATTTTTGTACAGACTGTTAATTGAAGTAGCGTCACCTCCAGCGTCTCTCAGTAACGAAGAGATGAACTCGACCTCACCGTCGATATCCAAATTGTGAGCAAACACTGGGTCAGACGTCGATTCGGCGATATGTTGGACATATCCAGCAGCATACTCTGCTACGACCGAGTCAATGGCAGGAGCAGCCTGGCGGACTTGATCTGGTAAACTCGGCATTTTAAGTTACTATTCTAATGAATGTAGAGAGGTATTAGACGTATCACTCATATCAATGGATTTTTCACTTTGAGACGCATGTAGGGATGACATACAAAACGGATGTCGAGCGGCGTGTGAGGCGTATGAGGCTGGGCCATGTTCTTTAATACGTCTAACCGGAAACACCGTCACAGTCGAGACAAAGTTATATATATAATTAGGGTAGTATTAATATATTTGTAGAATGATTATGAAGTAATGCAATTAAAAAGCGATTGTTGTATGAACAAGGTCTATGATGAAAACCATCCTGATGTTTGCGAAGATGCTGACGGAAGAGGTGGGGACGTGACAGCATGATTGGTGTTATCAATTGGTGGCACGAGAAGGCGTAAAGGTCGTAAATGTTTCTGGCTTTTAGTGCTACGAATGTTGAGCTTGCTGTCGGCCAGCGGCAAGGCAGCGGGGTCTAAAGTTGAGAATGACGTCGAACCGCTGGACATGCTGGCAGAGGAAGAGGTTGTAGACACAAGCGACGATGTAGATGAAGGAGACCCGGGCATTGTGGACTCGCTCGGCGTTGTACTGGCAGTGCTGTACTGTCGAGATTCGCGGCGGGGCGAGGCAGATGTGGGGCTCCCAGAGAAAAGCATTGACGACCAAGTGCTAGACGGCTTAAGAGCGCCCCGGAACTGTCGAGGTGCTACGCCAGATGGGGTTGTTGGAGGGTTCATATGGAATAGAGGGTTACTAGAGCTATGAGAGTGTTGACTAGGTCTAGATGATGATGTGATTGGCCCTGCTGTGTGGGGTTGTTGTTTGGATCTTCCCATTACACTATGAAAACTAGAACTGATGGAAGACGTGAAACTGTGACCTCTTCCAGATTCAGGAATCGACGTTGAGCTTGTCCTTTGCTTTGGAACCTCTAGTATCGTATTTGGTTGGCTGGTCGATGCTGCAGCTGAGACCACGCGATCTTGGAATGACGAGATCGATCGCTTGTTGAGAACTTTATGGTTTTCTACCACTTTTTCAAACTCCTTATACTCGAGTAGCCGGTGTACCAATCGTTCAAGGGATAATTTGAGTGCTCGATTATGGTTCTGGAGAGACCTGTTTTCGAATTGTAGTTCGTAGATGCGAGTTGTTGGTTGAAGCGGAAGAACCTCGGGAACATCTGCTTTCGAGAGGTTGTCATTCTCGTCGGTAGCGGTAGTCGGGGAAATTTCGGCGATGTCGAGGTCATTGATTTTGTCGTCATCTTCGTCTGACTCATTGTCGTTGTCGTCGTCGTCGTTGTTGTCGTTGTTGTCGCTCTCACTATTTCTATCTAATTCATCAGCTAATGAAAAGCCGCCGAGAATGGTCTTTTCTGCGAGCAAGAGCTGGAAGCCTTCATTTTCTTCTATTAGTCGATTATTCAGAGCCTGTACTTGTTCCTTTTCCTTTTTAAGCTGATTGAATCGGCAGGTATACTCCCGAGACACCATTTCCATTTGCTGCTGGGCCATTTCAGACTCCTTCTTCAGTCGATCGATGAATTTACTAGCGCCCGAGTCGGACAGCGGAACAGCACTCATAGCACTCACAGCACTCACAGCAGCAGGACCATTTGTTTTGAATTTGGCGTTTTCAACATCCAATTTGGCCACTTCCAAATCCTCACTCAGCTGCTTGGTCTTCATTGTCAACGACCTTATCCTATCCTCATACTCATCTTCTTTATGCAGCCATTGTTGTTTTTCGTTAATGTATTTCATGACCTCGTCTGATAGATTAGTCTCGGCCGCGTTTTTGGCTCTTTTGGCTTCCTTTGTCTCTTTTTGAAGAAAACCAATGTTCTCATCTCGTTTAACCAAATCGTCTTCCATTTGACTATGTAGCGTCATGGCATTAGACAAGCGGATCTTATACTCTTGAAGAGCCTTCTCCAGCTTTTGCGATTCCATTTCTTCGAACTCCAATGCAGTTTCAAGTCGTGCATTGTTTTTCAGAAGGGTATTTATTGATAATCGTCTTCGGTCGATGGACGGCCCGGTTGGTTTGCTATGAAAGTCCCCCCTATCATGATGAGTGTTATTAGATGAAGACATCATCAAAATCTCATCAGCAGGAGATAGAGCCGTCATGAAAGAGAACAAAAAAATCTCTCTAGACGGTTAATGTAATAATGAAAATAATAATATGTTGGGTTGAGATTGTCGACCGTCAAGGTTATGCGATATGAGATAAGAAACAGACGGTCGGGACAGTAAAAGGGCCTGGTATGTTTGTTAATATTGATTTCACGTCTTTGGAATAGGTCCAAGTCGACCATGGTATGAATGTTAAACTTACAAGTTGAACCAGACTAGTCAATGTGATCTTACGGATCTGATGTATCTGTTTACACTCGTCTCACCACGTTATGCTACCATATAGCTGTTATTCTGTAAAGCCAAACTCTAATTAGACGATGCCCGGAATTTATTTTTGATGATTCCACAGAACCAAAAGCACAGACCACACGGAAAACGGCAAACGATGAAAACGGGTCGGTTTCATGTGGTTCAGACGGAGCTGAAACAACTGAAAATTAGACTTTGTGAAAGATCGGGTAGCAGCAGAGTGTATAATAAATAAGGTTGAAAGAGGAGGACTGGAATCGGTGTGGTATTGTTAGGAGGTAGAATCGGAGCGTTGGTAGTAGAAATAGTAGTGTTGTATAACTAGTGCTGGTATTACTAGTAGTAGTGGTAGTACGAGTACGAGTAATGTCTATTAATATGATGGCATCCCATGCATATGAGTATGGGCTTATGATTCAGGAGAAGTAAACCGGTTATGAAGGAGTTGCTGTGTATAGTGTAGCGCGCGCCCGGTAGAGCGTTGAGCATACGGTGTGGCAGCTATGAGGGTCGACACGACTACTATAACTGTCTCATATTACGAGGAGATCAAGCCGGCGAGTTTTGTGACGTATAGGAGTTAGACTTTGGGGGTAGGGTCAGTCTCAGCTGCTGCTAATAGGCGTACCAAGCGTGTAGGACTAACCGACCACACGCGTACCAGCAGCTCCTTCCTATCGGCCCATCCCTCCCTTTAGGGGAGAAAGAGAAGTGGCTGGTGTGAGGCCTATCTCTACCGGTTGGCCATGCATTAAAGAGCAAAAAAAGTGCTGCGAGGCCAAATATGGATTCTTCCCAATCCAGCCCTACTGTTTTGCATATTCCAACCGGGACATCGATCTAAACTTTAAAGAAATGTAGAAAGCACACCAGCTCAATAGTCCGTTAAGAGCCTTGCCCACCGAATCAGGTAGGTAGCTGGGCATCAGCGATTCATTTAACAACATGACTGCCGACCGATCTACAAACCGGCGGTATCATTTCATTCATTGGTTTGTAGTTAATATGAATGAATATATGTCTATATCGTGACGCAGATACATGTAAACAATCCCCCTGTTTATCCTGTCTGCTTGTGCTTGTACTGGCATCTAGCGGCGTATATTCATCTATCTTTAGTACCTCCCTTATCTGATGTTCAGTTTCCTTCTCTGGCGGTTGTATTTAGTATAAAGTCTCTCTTGTCTTTCATCCGTCTGTCATCCGTCTGTTATGCCTCTACTATCCCTCTACTATCCCTCTCTTATCCCTCTATCATCCCTCTCTCATCCCTCTCTCATCCCTCTCTCATCCCTCTAATACCTCCCTGTCCGACCCCCTCCTCAACCCTGAACAATTCAAGATCCAATCTCCTTATTACCTTCCTGTCTCTCTCCCTCAATGCCTCCCATCTACACACCTCTTCATCCCGGCTCCGCCCTTACCCACCTCTACATATCTGCTCATATTTTCAATCGACAAGACCTGCATAAACACCTGCTTGTTTTTTTCCGCATCAGGCCTCATTTCTCCACCGGTCTCCAGCGATTAGACTTTTGGTACGCTCGTTCCCAGATCTGTTTGATTTCTGTCTCTCCGATCAAAAAACCAGATCCCGCACCTTACACCGCGCAGTCCGTAGCAAACAAAGCAAGTTCATTCTAGTCAACCTGCTTTTCATATCTCTCTAGGTATATTTTTTGTAGTAGACCGATAAATAAAACATACTCCTTCTGCCAGCTACGAATATACCCAGCTAATGGTCGCATTCCAATCATTGTTGGCTCGCCACTAGCGAGGACTTTTAGTGGCCTCCCGGGCTCTTTGTCCGCTCCACACTCCTCATTATCTTCAGTCGTCGTCAGCTTGTTCCTTTCTTCCTGTTATTCATGTTCTTCTTCACCCCCACATTTCCTCACGTGAGTTTCTCCGGGGTAATCCGACCTCTCCACCAACTCTTCGAACAACCAGTCTCTATATCTCTCTCCGTCTGGGCAGAGCCCAGTGCCTCCAGGAGCACTCCCGTTCGTTCGCCCCCACAATTCGAAATCCATGTCTATTGGAGGTTGACGAAAAGACCGCCATCTACCAGAATCTGTGCTCCAGTTACATACTTAGATAAGTCAGATGCAAGAAACACTACTGGTCCACCAAGATCTGATGGCTCCCCTAGACGACCTAGTGGGATCCGTTTATTGAAATACTCCCTCTTTGATTGATCTTGAAGATCATCTCTATTGATATCTGTCTCTATGGTACCTGGAAGTACTGCATTACACCTGATACCATACTTTCCAAGAGCAACCGCTGTCGATTGCATCAATGACAATACTCCGGCCTTTGTGGTTGTGTAATGAGCTTGGAACTCTCCGCCTACGAGAGCTGAGATTGATGAGACGCCTATGATCGAGCCGCCTGTACCTTGTGATTTCATTTGTTTGGCAGCTGCTTGTGTAGAGAAAAATGCTCCATCAAGATTAGTCTTAACAGTCCTGTAATATGTCTCTTCAGGCATACTAGTGAATTCATGGAAAGGACATATACCTGCATTTGATACAAAAATATCGAGTTTTCCGAATAATTTGACTGTTTCAGATACTAGTCTCTTTCCAGTCGCTGGATCTCCAATATCTCCCCCGACTGAACCATAATTCAGCTTACTATCTGAATGTGCACTTTGCGCAAAGATCTCTTCAATTTCGACTCCGAGAGTTCTGGCCCTTTCAGTTTCTTGTTCATTCGGATAGAAATTGATGACCACTTTGGCGCCATTTTTTGCTAATTCTAAAGCGATTGCTCGGCCAATCCCGGACGACCCGCCAGTAATGGCTGCCACTTTATTTTTCAGTAGGCCATTCATTTACAACTTAATATTTTTTAATCTCAGTCCCACAAATCCGTGAATCATTGATCTGGGTCGCTGCTTGTTCATATATATATATATATATATATATACATATAGCATCTGCCCCCCCCCCCCCCCCAATACCCCACCCTTTTCTTTTCGGTGGTTCAATGTCCCGTCTAGCGAATAACGTTCAGCATGACAACTGTCAAAGTAAAATAGTCAGGCCGTAGGCAAGGCTAAAGGCTACCTGTCTGAGTCTTGTTAGTCTAGCAGTGATACCTCAATCATAGGCTGTTGTCCTGTTAATGTCGAGTATATATAGGTAGTAATTGTTATCAGTCTCCGGTCTATATTTTTTTGTATGCCATTGTGTTATACGTTCATATGGCGCTACGCACGCTAGTTTCTCTTCCTAAAAACTAAGAATCAGGATGTCATAACAGGTCAGCCAGCTTGAAACATATATTCGTTAACCTACAGATAAATTAATTACAAGTATTGGTGATAAAATTACACCCTGCTCTATAAATAAGCTACTCCCCGATTAGATGTGACTCTACGCGAGAAATAAACATGTAAGCTTCTGTAGCGACATTCCCACTCTTTTCCGTTATTTCATTATATAACTCGTTGTCAAATTAAGAGCGCAATTTCATTCATTAACTTATTTACGACTCCTTTTGAATGCTTTTTTGGCAGACGATGTAGCCCGGTCGATTCGGTCTTTGAATCTAGACCTAGGAGGAGACCGGGAAGATCGCATATCGACACGTGAACCGAAACCGGAGCGAGAGTCACTACCTCTTTTATCGTACGCTCTGTCCGCATCGCTCCTCCTGTCGTAGCTTCTTTCGTAGTTACTTCGTCTATCGTAATTATTACTGCTATTTCGAGAAGACTGTGAATACTCATGACCTCTGCTATAAGTACTGTAAGAATCTCGATAGTCACGAGAATACCGACTATCATTACCTCTGATGGATCTCGACGACGACCGATCATTCAGTTGTCGGGAATCCGATCTAGCCATAGACGGCGGCGTATATGATTCCGCCTGCTTAAAATTAGGCTTGAAGTTAGACACTTCTTCGTTATACCTATCATGAAACTCTTGTGATAGATTCTGTCCTGAAAATGCTGTGGGATCTCGATATCGCAATGTCACTGGCCTTGGCAACGGGCATTCATCCCCATAATGGCCCTTTCCACCACAATTATAACAACTAACGGCGATGGGATACTGTAACTTGACACTTTTGTTGATTCGATAACTTCTCCAAATGCTGGGGCACGTTTCTTCTGTATGACTATTGGACGAACAATTCGTACAAAATATATATTGGGATTTCTCAGAACAGCTTGATCTCAAGTGTCCCATTTTACCACAGTTTGTACATCGTTGAGACTTTGGACAATGTTTTGTATAATGACTATTTCTTTCTCCGCATTTCTCGCAAATCACCACTTTACAATCTTTGGCAATGTGTCCTCTACCATGGCATTTTCTACAAACTGGTCCTAATACATCTTCGATATCTTCTGCTCCGAAATATCTACCTTCTCCTCGCTGTTGTTTGTTAGTTTGAGTACCCAGTGGCTGATAAGTCGCCTGACTCGTCAACTGGTTCTGCTGGACTACCTACAATTTCAATAAGCTCATCGTTTATGTCTGTCGTTGATTTGTCGACCACTGTAGGCTGTTTTGGACTACCAGCCGCTGAGTCTTGGTCTTCTGGTGTCTTTTCACTATCTACGATCAAAATGCGAGGCGGCGTTTCCACCATCGTGGGCTCTGGGTTACTCGTCATTTCTCTTAAAGTTCTCTCCCTTCACTCTCGTACTATTTGACCTACTATCTATTTCTAAAGAGTCCAAAAAGAATATTGGCCATCGGCTCTATCAGCATGCAGATCAGAGATGAAATTTTCTGCAATCGCTTGTCAGCAAATATAACGAAAATATTGTCTTATCGGGAAATCGGACGATGGGCGGGAATTTTTCTATTACGCCCAGGTCCACATATATTTAGTAATAGATGGTGAATAAAATATTCCCGGTGAGAAATACTAGAGAATATAGTCCGTGAGTATACTCTATCAGGGGTAATCATATGTATGAGCGTATGTTTTGATAGTCTAGTAGCCTTGTAGTGCTTCCAGAATTGCCAGTCGGCGAAAATACTTCGTAATACCACAAAGTGTCACTACAATACTAATCATCTCAGAATTATTTATCAAGTAGTGGCCAGTATTATTATAAATTATAAAAGCTTTTTATATGTGATAATCTTCTAATAAAAGTCCTCTCTACATAGTTTGCATAACAATTACCCCTGAATAACCCGCATTGAGTAAAACCCTAATATCAATACTGGTCAACTTCGCTGTTAGGACAAGCAGTTTCATCACAATCTGCTAATTATATTTCAACTTTTATTCCATTTCTTACTGGCTGGCGTTAAAATCGACAAGCAGTGTAGTACTTTAGCCCTCAACTTATTTTGTTATTGCCAAAATGCTTACATACTCCGTAACAATGCGCTGACAAGAGAGTCTCGTCAAGTTTGCTCTTGTCATCGAACACTTCTGGTTGCTCTTCGTCGGCCATTTTCGCACACAATGGAATTGATAATCTGCGAATCTATTTAAAAAAAAATTTTTTTTTTTGAAGAGTGTTTGTCATCTTATACTGCCCCCCCCCCCCCATGGTGAAGGCCACTCTGCTAATCATAGTCCTTCAAATGAGAAGTATGTTGGAAGACGGACGGTCAAATCAACTGCTTCCGCGTGAGCTTCATATAATCTATATCATTTATTATATCAATATGTATGATTTCTTTCTACTTCCGGATTAATTCCTTCATGCGCTGTTCCGGACTCTGCTGTACTGAGCAACAATAGAAAGCGACCATCACCATTCTCCCAATGTGAAGGAAGAGCAGCTGTACTTCTGGTTGCACAAGCAGGAACAATGGAGACGGCGCCCCATGAAACTCACGAAATTCAATGCCTATTTTCAGACCCAGCCCCGGACCACAATTGCGGGAATATTACACCCAATAGTGAACATTTTCATTGTTAATTTAATTGTATATAATATAAAAGTACGAAAGCTAATTTGGCAGCGAATAAAAATCGCGAACTAAAACCAGACCCTGTTTCCATTTTGAGATAGAAGGACTCCACTATCTTTAGGTCCAACCGAGTTAATGACCTTCAATTGCTTCTCAACCGAGTCTTGGACACTTATGGGCAACCCGTTCCAATCGGGTTCAGCCCTCTTAAAATAAGTGCCAAAGGATAGGAAGATTTTCATTTCTTCCTCAGTTGGAGGCGCTACACGGGTGGCCGTAGTATCGACCAACCCAGGGGATAAAGCAAGCACAGTGAAATTCTCCTCTGCAAGCTCTGTCGCATACTTGGCAACTGCAAAAGACAAAGCTGCTTTAGCAACACCATACGCAGCCAGGCTTGGAAATCCACTTTTAAGAGTGAAATCGCTATCACCAACGGCCGAAGAAATGTCAATGATCTTCTTCTGATCACCTTTTCTCAACAACGGAAGAAATGCATTGTTGGCAAAGACTGCGGAAATGACATTATTGGTGAAATTTTCAATCAACTCTTCAGACAGAGCTTTAGCACCGATATTTACATCGGCAAGTGGTGCTCCTGATCCGTAAGCGCCACCCGCATTGGCGATCAATACGTCTAAAGAACCTCCAGTTATAGCAGAGACCTCCTTGGCAGCCTTTTCTAATTGATCACTAGAAGTAACATCTGCCTGGACTACGTGGACGTTTTTTCTTGTGGTCAAAGGTTGCAAATGGGGGATGTTATCAGCTTTTCTGACTACAGCAAACACTTCATTTGAAGAATCATCGCTAAGCTGACGAACGAACTCCAGGCCGATTCCACGGCTGGCACCGGTAATAACATAAGAAGGCATGATTGTAGTAACTGTGAGCTAGAGACTAAAGGCTTGTATTTGTATTGGTAGACTGTTATATATAATATAAATATACTTGTCTTGACCCCTTTTATATAGTTTTCCACGATAGTTAAACCCCTGGGTTTAATGTTTGCTTGTAAAACTGATATGCAATGTTACTGAGTTTGATCGGGGGTCCTTGTCTGAAATTATGTAATGAGTTTGATCGGGGGTCCTTGTCTGAAATTATGTAATGAAATGATTTGTGAGCACTGTCTGCTGCTTGTTCTCCTCAGTCTCCTCCATTAGGCACATTCTCATGTCCTTAAACTGACCTAACCCTAATGACATCGGTCGACGTTGAAGCCGCAGACAGCTAGTTTCCAACATGAACGAGTGGCTAGCCAATTGTGTGTCTTGAATGAAGTATCGAGAGTACGTTACCCTCTTCAAATCTAACAAAGATTACAAATGTTCGTCCACGTGAGTCATGTCCAATTATAGTACGGTCATTCTGGGTCCTTCTCAGATCCGTCCTTGCTGTGTAACTGGCGGTCACAGTATTACTGGTTGAGCAGAGTTCAACTGTCTACTGACGCCCATACTATGCTTATAAACAATATATTAAACCTACTGGGATATACTACTACTAGTGCTAGCTATTCGGTAATGGTGTAGACAACCTTTCCATGGCATTTTTGTTCTTCTAATTTTTTCCATCCTGCCTCCCATTCATTCCAGTCATATGTACTGTCTATCAGTACTCGGATATTGTGGTTTTCAAATATCTCATTAGCCTTAGAAACCCACTCCCCACTCGTTGATACCATGGTGACAGAATATCTAATCCCATATAACCGACCGAGGGCAATTCGAGCAAGCATAAATGGCACTCGGTAGGCATAGGACATTATAGGGCCGATTCCCAAATTGTAACTACCAGTTGGAGCAACGTCGCCGTTCAGAGATAGAAACGCCGAGCCTTGGCTACTAGGTAAAAGGATATCAGGATATCTGCTGATAACCTCGTGTCCTCCGACACAATCTAGCACAAGAGCACATTTCTTGCCTTTAAGTTCCGGATTGACAGTATCGACTACCTCTTGAGCTATATCTTTGGAGCTTCGATAGTCTATAGTAACATCTGCTCCTAAGCTCTTGACTAATGGTTCACTTGACTTGGAGCAGGTAGCAATCACTGTAGAAATGCCGAAATATTGCTTTGCTAGCTGGATTGCAAATATACCCACTGATGTAGCACCTCCGAGTATTAGGACTTTTGATTCTTTGTCGGTGTATAGTTTACCATCTGCAGTAGACAGTGCTTGGAAGGCCGTACCAAAGCATAGAGGAAAAGCCGCCGCTTCTTCATAAGACAACCCGTCGGGGATTTTCATCACCGCGTCAGAGCCGATATTAACCACTAAATGTGAAGAGACGGTTCCTAGTCCAACAGAACGAAAGACCATACCACAAGCCCGGTCGTCTTTTTTCCATATATCTTTGAGATTGTCGCCTACTTCAATAACATGGCCGGCAAAATCCTTTCCTATTCCCTTTTCAAATGGAAGAAGTCTTAAGGGAGCGAGGTTAGCTATTTTGATGTCTACTGGATTCAAGGCGGCAGCATGGACTTTTATGACAAGAGAGTTTTTGCTAATCGAAGCTGGAATCGGATGGTCTGAGAAGTGGGGGATTCCTGGATGATAGTACGTCAAAGCTTTAAAAGTATTTGGTTTATGTGTCATTTCGTTAATGATGAGTGGATATGTCAGTAAAGCTCAAGTTCAAGTTTGTGTATATCTCAGTAAAGTTCAAGTTCAAGTTTGTGTACCCCAGAGAGAGAAATATGCAATGTACATAATAGATACACGAAATAACAAACACAGTACAAAATACAAAATACACAAGTGAGATGTGTGTCGAGCGAGTACGGTTGAAACGCCGTTTAAGCACCTGTGAACATTTGTTATTGAATGCCCATCGCCATTCTAGATCTGACCCCTCGTGAACGTCGTCAATTGCTCGCATAGTAAAATTCGATGCTCCGGCTGCGAATAAGAGTGGTTCCCGTCGCAGATCGAGTCCTAAATAGGAATTGATTTACCTTATGTCAGAGAGAAGTCCTGGCTGCAGTTCCAGTTGTAAATACATCGCCAGTGAGAGCTATGTCGGACCTCGAAAGCTAACTACCACCACTACTACTGCTCCTATACAATCTACGCGAACGCCCCGGCCCGACAACTAACTCATCACTCATATCCCCTCAAAATATAGGTATTTCAATAATATATATAATAGTTCATCATTACATATACAAGGATCCTAATGTAAAGGTTAAAATTTTTCTTGATTATATATATAACACAAAGATCATGACAATTTTTATTTGATTGTTTATTTCTTGGCAGTCATCTTTCTCAAGTAGAAAGCAAGCTCTTCACCTTCAAGAATGTAACCATCAACACGGCCAGATTGACCAGGTCTAGAAGAGACGGAAGCGTAAAGACGACCAGCACCGAATTGGGTTTCAAGAGAGTGGGCAATCTTAGCTTGACCAGCACGAGAAGCAGCCTTCTTAGACTTCTTGACGTCCTCCTCAGTGGCAGCAGCAGCAGCACCCTTCTTCTTACCGAGAACGGTGCTATAGTGAGACTCGTACCATTGACGGAAAGGAGTAGCATCAATCTGGACAATAGCAGACTTGGTAAGAGTATTGGTACGAACAAGTTCGTTATTAGAAGCGTGGAAGACTACTGAGATGACACGAGTCTTACGGGTAGTACCTTCGGAACCCCATGAGAAGTTACCAGACTCAATACGTAAAGCACGGAACTTCTTGTTACCACCACGGGTACGGACAGTGTGAATTCTCTTGGCACCAATCTTGGTCATAGCGGGTTGACGTCCCAATTCGAACTTTCTCTTCTTTCTGTAAGAGGCACGCTTGGCACCAGTGTGCGAACGCTTGTGGCGAGAATCACGAGAGATACCCATTTCTGGATTAGTTAGTATGGTTTTCGGGGGGTATAAGAGGATAAGTACGGATGTGAGGGATGAATGTGAGAAAACAAAAGGAAGATAGGATAATAATCAATCAATGCTTGAACGGAATATTATCATACGCATTTGGTGTTGAATCAGCTTGCTCGGTAGTTGAATAGTACCAATATCTCGTAGTAACAAAGGCTCGAGTCCACTCTGGTCGAACGTTGAATACTAACGCTTCTATATATCATAAATCCTTCATCATCAAATATTATCGATATTATTTACTGAATTTTCATGGCCTTCTCCGGTCGCCGAAATGACCTTTCGTAACCACTACCTATCGAACTAGTTCCCAATTTAAATCATATCTTTTACTCTTCATTTATTCCTTTCATTCATTCACTCCTCTGAACTTCATTGTGTCGTAAAAACTTACTTTATTGTATGGATCTTTTTGTCGAACTACTCAATCGTTGTTAGAGAGAGGGAAATCTGAAAACACTAGATGTGAATTTGTTAGGTTGTGTGGACTTGCAGTGCTTGAATTGTTTGAGTGGGAATTTTCAGAGTCGGTGGATGGCGTGACTGGGAACTGCCTATTTAGGAAATATGGCACTATAGCGGTGGACATACATGGTTGGGACAAAAGCCTGGCAGTGATCAAAGTTCTGTAGTTCAGCCGCACAGTATGAAAGGGTCGACTGAACTCATCGTCCGTTCGTTTAGCCGTTGGTCGTGCTGGGACAGTATAGAGCTGAGCTGGAAAACACTGAAGACAGACATCGCAGTTTAGTATCAATCAATTCGACTCGACGAAATAGATATCCGAGACGGAGAAGACGATCTGCAAACGCATATTAACCTCCATAGTAAAGAAACGTCAAAGTAACAGAGTATAGAATGTTCGCTATGTTAGCTATGCTAGCCATTATTATTAGCCAAATAAATACGTGATACTAAATCTGTTCTTAAGTTAAGTCGATTGTTCGACGTCTGCTATTGGCTTCTCATACTTGTCATAGCCGTTCGTTCGCTCAGCCTAGTAGATTCTTCATATTTGTATTTACTCGTATACAGTAATACAATGGATATAGTTTAATGCATGTTTATCATATATTATATAGGTGGAAGAGGGTTACGACAAACAGGGCACTGAAGTCGAGTTCGCATCCATTGTTCCATACACTCTGTATGAAAGATATGTCGACATGGAGTAACCATGTACCGCCTTCTAGCCAACATGTTTGCTGGAGTTAACGCAGTGTGGACCTGGTCCTGATGAAATATTAAAAGTTGTACTTGATTCATACAGATAGCACAGTCCATTGATGTAGTATTGTCATGAGAATGCGAATCATGTAGTAGAGAGTCGGTGGACTTGTCCGATTTGCTATCTTCAGACAATGATGATGAATCAAGATGAAGAGAAATGGCATTTTCCTGAGAATCGGTTTGGAAGTTGAAGCCGCTTTCAAGATCTTCTTCAGTGATTATGGGATGATAATCATACAACGCAGGGAGCATACCAGACGGAAGGAAGAATCTAGGTCCAAATGTATTTTGGGCAACCAGAATAACGATCTGAATCCACAGCCAACCAGCAGCAATCGACGCAAGAACTGGATCATAGTGATGGCTGATGACATTATTAGTATCCAAACACACGTACAGAACCGGAATACAACGAATGATACTTGTGGAGATGATATATCGCCATAAGAAGGATTTCCTGGACCCACGGGTCACATTGCGATATATCTGCGGTAACCAGAATGAAAAGAGAATGGTTATACTCAGATACTCGTAACCTTTACGAAGAGAAGCCGGCCACGAAGAAGTGGTCAATGATATAATAACGAACCCTAGCATTGTAAAATAAAACCGAGAATATATAACTCCGACAACCTGTCTTTCGTCTTGTTCTATAATTGGAGGCCGAGGTGCCGGATTAGTTGTTGGCAGAATAGGTTGATCTGACGAGGAATTGATGTTGGCATTGCCTATAGTTCCATCTGCTCTTGCTACAAACCTCGCACCATTCCCTTCTCCGACTTCCATAGCTCTTGCATCAGCAATAACTTCTAGCATCTGAGATTTATAGATTAGAACCATGTAACGAATCTCGAATAAAGAAGTCAATGCAAATGAAACAAACGCTACTGCCATGAAAGGAAGGGCTATAGGGTCCAAGAAAGTTGACACAAGTGCTACTAAACAGATGGCGCCATCCAAGATGGCCATTAACCCAATCGTATAGAAACTGACTCTTGAAATCGTTGACGGAGTACTTGTATCTTTCATTTGCAAGGCAGTGAATATAGTCTGTGCTAGCAGTAATAAAATGCCGGCCATTATAGCCCGCCGAATGCGAATAAAGTAAAGCTCTTGCTTTTCTCCTTCAAGATTATCGACTGTCATAGCGATTCCACAGTCCGGAGAATAAAGAACTGCGGATATCTTCAGTGCTGGAACTGGGGCGTGCGGTCGGCCCAAAGGATTGGCCAATTCTTCTTCTACGTCCTTCAATTGTTCTTTAGTCAGGCCTGAAGAGTGGACATGGCCGTATACTATATATTCGCACTTTTCAGCCTCTATCTCTGCTTCTTCTAGTATCCCATAGTACGGGTCGTCCGATTTACGGCTTAATGATCTGTTAATATGGCACAGCATCCTGTTTTGAGTGTCTTTAAATGAGAATTCATCCAGTAAAAAGTGCGGTAGCGCATAGTTTCCTGCAAACTTCAACGACGACGTAGTTACTAAAAAGTTACCTGATTCTCGGATGCGAACGCCTTGTAGTCTGATTTCATTGGAGTTATCGTCGTGGTCGTCAACAATGGTGATTTCCATATTTAGCAACGAGACTGACGAATTAGCAAGATTCCGGCAGGTGCCATTGTGATTTTTTATCTGGTTATTAATGTTCTTCTTCTTCTTACGGTGATTTGTAGGAGCGCCTCTCTCTTTCATAGATATCTTCAGTTTCCCGGAATCTTCAGTTCTGTTACCTGGCATTACGGGGACACCGTCTATATAGTACTGGTTCGAGTTCATAGGAGGGCCGACAATAGGTCTTCCGTAGATATCGTAATTGCCACTATACACCGCAGAGCCATTGCCATTCTTATCAGGTGGGTCTAGTGACGGCACTGGCATTTTGATCGGTATCAAGTCAATGTCTTTAATTCGTTTCCAGTTTCCTTTAAGAGATGCTGAGATGTTTGAAAAGTATGCCAACCCCGTCTCGAGCTTTTCTGATGGTTCGACATTAGCCGGCCCCGAGTGTGGCCAAAAGTCGGAAATATAAGCAAACGGACTACGTTTTGTGACCCGGTCCGACGGTTTCGAAGTGTCTGAGTCCGCATTTAGCAGCTCTTTCACTTCTCTTTCCTTTTCACCATCAACCGGCTCGTCGCTAGAATCAGCTTTCAGCAATTCCGTCCTTTCTTTCTCCTTTTCATCTTCCGACTGTTTCCAGTTTTCAAATGCATCGTCATTCTCATACTGATCCGGCACTTCACCAGATTTGTTCTCGTGAAGATATTCGTCTGACTGTCTTGTCTTCTCTGGATCATAGTCATCCTCTAAATTCCATATTAACATTGCTCTGTCTGAAATTGCCTTTGGGATAATCGACCCCGGCCTCATCTTCTCTCCTGGATATGCATTTGTCAACCCGGTCAGGTTCCCGTATCCACTACTCCAAGTAGATGCCCAAGATGTGATCACGCTTTTATTGTGGTTCTGGAAATAGTAGTCCAACTGAGCTCTTTCCTGTGGAGAGATTAGCTTTGGAGGGTTCCCCGCAGGAGTCAGCGTCATGAAGAACAGCAGCAGTATGAAGAACGTTCCACGACTAATCTGCATTGTGGAACAGGTGAATAAATAAACAATAAATAAATAACAGCCAGGCACTGGATGGCTGACGAATAACTAGATATGGGGGGATATGGAATATAGAATGGAGAATGATAACCGGCTGTCCAAATCTCCCCGATATAGTGATGCACGGTGCATAATAGTAATATATCTAAGATGCCAGTATCGAGAAAAAAAAATCGTAGCCCAATCTTCTTTTCTTAAAAGAGCTTCTCCTGACAAATTCCTCGTTTACTTTCTTTATTCTTCATGATTTCAATTTCAACTAACTGTACTTCGATTGTATAGAGTTTCAAAATAATAAAATAACTTCAACACGACCACCGTAATACCCCCAGCCTTGTGCCTCGCTCAGTTCTTGTCCCTGCAAAACTTTGAGCTGGATGTGAATTGATAGATAGAAAATCTTTCAATTTATAATAGGCAAGAGAAAACGATCCTACTTTTGAGTGCGCTTCTGTTAGATGAGTGACGGAAAGTGTAATTTAAGGGATTGACATGTAATGAGTAGAGTAGATTAGAGTGGATGTTTAGAATTGAATAGAGTATAGAATATACAATATAATTGACACTATTAGATATACTGAGAACTATTAAAAACATTTCGATTTTATTATTTCTATTATACAATACATACTGTAAACTGAATAAGTCATATTAAACATTCTATATTTTGTTAGTTCTCGTCTTGCATTATTACAAAAATCAACCAAATACTAAAATCAGAAAATAGGCAATAACTGTTATCCGCAATACCGAAGTTTGGAACAGGTCTGTGAGAATTTTTTTCATCATTGAAAGGCAAATGGTTGATTTGCGTTTAAACTTACAATATCGATAATCTGGTGGTAAAGAAGAAGAGAAGAGGAGCCTGAGAAGTGAAAATTTCAGGCTTTTATAGTAGACCGGTGAATAGGGTTGGGTCACGTGATGTAGGCCGGCAGCTTGAGATGATGGATGGTTCTCTATGAAATAGAATATCTTGAATCCTACTATGTATTTTATTATCTAATATCTGATGAGCAATGGTCTAGGTTTTATTATTCTGATGTTCCTTTGACTATCTTTTGACATGGAACATTCACTCCGTCTGCGCTATGTACGTGCTAAGTTACCACTATGTATGTGCAAACTATACAGATCTCTATTTACAGACTTCTATCATACCCTCTATATACAAACTTCTATTATACTCTCTATATACAAACATCTATCATATCTTCTATATACAAATCTCTATCTTCCTTCTATGTACACCCACTCGTATAGCTGCCATAACCTGTTCTACTCAATTCTACGATAATCAGGTTCAATTGTTTCGACAATAACCATCCCAAGAACCGATGCTGGCAGGGCCCTTAATAAATTCACATGAAGCCCCTTCACAATCGCTCTAAACAAGCCAACTTCTTTTATTAGATTTCTTCCCACTCTTAGTACGCTCCGTTTATCATCAGGTCGAAGCTTATCGATCTCTTCAGAAGCAGCGACCTGAGTTCTAGTTTTAATTACCTGTAAGAAATTGGTAGCAGTCAAAGCAACGGCAGTAGCTATAGCCGATGATAGTCCATAGTGCATCATTTGATTAGTAGAGTCCTGCTCCGAGATGTTCTTGAAGAAAATACGTTTGGCATTTTCCTGTAGAGTCAAAGTTAGCAAAAAAAGATACAGTTGTTATTACAGCAGAAGAAAGATACTTACATAGCTGCTCCACCAGATCACCGAGTACGGCATAAAAACAAATAACCCCTCATATTTTTCTGTTAGAATAGGATTCACTCCGACGTAATACTCAAAAGCACACATACCATCCAGTAACCTCGATAAAATCCTATGATCCCTTCATTACGATTAATATTCTTAATCAACCCAACCACACTTTCACGCTTGGTACTATTGATTACTTGAAGTCTGGCTTTCAGCACTTCCATTGGAGTCCAAATACTGCTACTCAGAACCTCCGCTACAGCTGCACTGGTAGCATAGTTGGACAGTGACGATTCTCCTAGATAAGGAGTCAGGTCTCGCTTAGTAGTACGGTATGATGTAAGATAGACAGTAAAGGCTGGAACACTAAGTAGTACCGAAGTTCCCAATCCTCTCCAGTACCGAATGAAAGGCAATTTATACGATAACTCTGTAGATGTCTGTTGAAGAGTGAGCAGAGTGTCAACTGATATTATTTGTTAGCATGATTACAACCAGAACGAACTCTCCCGTTTGACTCACACGGATGGAAAACGACTTCCGTTATTATAGACGATGCGCTATAGATTAAAGTTAGAAAAATGTATTTCTATGGACTATATATTCTGCTAGAATAAAGTCTAAAATCGGTTGCTGGGCAGAGGCTCAGCCCCTCATTAGACTCAGAACAAGATAAAAGAAACATACATTGATGCACCTATCGTACCGGAGTCCATATCCTTAGGTCCAATATTAAGTAGGTATAAGACATGATGAATTCAACATGAGAAGTGACCTAATATAAAATGGGTCAAAATATGCATGTTATGCATGTTTAAATTCTCGTGAAGCTCGGCATTCCTGTGTGAGCAGGCCAAGCTATTAGGTAGATTCAAATTTCCAAATGTTTAGGTCACCATTGATTAGCAGTCGCTCACCGACTCTGCCGATGTTATTATGCTCAAAATATCCCATTAAGCCCTATGGTCTGACTAGAAGTAGTTTACTGTTCTCACGGCCAGTAGTGTCAAGAGCCGCCAAGAAAGTGGTCAAGCAAGAGAACCCATCAAAATGGGAAGCACCGATGACCCCTCCTCAGGAGCCTAAACAAAAAGACCACTTGACGAATGAGGAGAAGCTAGCATTAATGGAAAACCATCCCGTGGTACGCAAATTCCCTAGGTTTATGCGCAGGTACGCAGTTCGATTTGTCAATGCACCAATTTCCCATGTCACTTCGTTTCTAATAGTTCACGAAATAACGGCAATTGCTCCATTATTTGCGTTATGGAGTTTATTTCATCATTACGATTTCATTCCACCAGGGTTACCAGATTGGCTTATTTCCAGCGGTGTGAATTTCGTGAAAGTGATGGCAGAACGGAATCATTGGGATAACTTGACACTCGCTGCAAACACTTCCAAACTCATTATAGAGGGAGCAGCTGCCTACGCAGTAGTGAAAGTACTGCTACCAGTTAGAATTGCGTTTTCTTTGTTTTTAATGCCTTGGTTTGCACGGATGTTTGTTCTACCAATTACGAGCTTCTTGGGTAGACTATGGCCAAAGAAAACGACTGGCCCAAAAAGAGAAGAAGGGGAAGAACTAGATCAGAACTTGAGTGGCGATATAAAGAAGAAGGAAATAAAAAACGATTCTAATCGTCCTGACCTATAGCTTATTTACAAATATATTTACATTTCTAGTGACGGTGAAGAACATCGTCACATCTACTGCACAGCTGCTCCGGCTGTTGAGCAGTGAACTGCCAACATCTAGGACATTTTTCTAGCGTTGGAGGTGCAACTGTGATTGTTATTTCCGAATTGTCAACAATAGCGGCTGTTGACTGGTATGTCCAAGCAAGGTCGTCTGGAATTTGCTCATTAATGTATACTTTTGAAGTAATAAAAATCTCTTCCAAATAACTCTGATATTCGGTAGTTTTCTTGTAAAGAGAAGAGGATGCATCAATAGACAGATACACCGAGGAGCCCAAAGACGACCGAATATTTTTGTCAACTCTTCCTTCTTCCATAACATTATTAATCAATCCTCTAATTTTGGTCAGTATTTCAAAATCGGCATCGATTTGAGGGTTATACCATTCCGCAGGGGCATTGTACCAACCAGATTTGAATGGAGAGTCATGACCATTTCGAATGTATTTAGGACACGAATCCCAAACTTCCTGGCTCAACAATGGCGTTATTGGTGAAAGAGAGCTAACGTATACTTTGACCACTTCAGAAAGCACATATTGAATCGATCTTCTTTCTAAACTGTCTTTCGAATCAGCGTATAGCCTGTCTTTCACAATATCCAAGTAAAAAGCCGAGAGCTCAACACTGAGATGATTCTGGATTATTTTCACAACCCGGTTGAATGATAGACTTTCATAGCCCTGAGAGATGTCGTTACTCAATTGGTATAGACTAGATAACGCTTTCTTATCTGCGGGACGAAGCTGTTCGTAAGATGGGAAAGTCACGTTTTCATCGAGGTTTCCTAGTAAAAATTTATAGCTGACACGCAGCTTTTTCAACAGTGAGGATACCTGAGCTATAATGACAGGCGAAAGAGAAATATCGGAGGTATAATCAGCTTGAGATATCCACAACCTCATGCCATCAATACCAAGAGTTTCTTTCTTGCTGCGTCCATTGATAAGCTCTTCCGGAGTGACGACGTTTTTCAGAGATTTCGACATCTTTTGTCCTTTAGCATCGAGAACAAAGCCATGAGTTATCACATTCTTGAATGGTGCTACAGCAGGATATACATCCGAAACAGCAATCTTAGTCAACAAAGAAGATTGAAACCATCCTCGATGTTGATCGGATCCTTCGAGATAATAGTCAGCCGGTGGTTCTCTCTCTCTACTAGGAAGCATAGTCCAACTAGTACCGCTATCAAACCACACGTCCATAGTTTCGGTTCCTCTTCTATAATTGTCTGCTTCTGATGCATATGATTCAGGCAGCCAGCTAGCCATGTCACTCTCATCTTCACCAAACCATTTTGACAGACCTTCATCTCCATGCTGTTCAATAGTACAAATTATATGATCAATTGTGCTTTTGTTCATCAACATCTTACCGGTATCTTTATGATATAGCACAGGAATGGGAACACCCCATACTCTCTGGCGAGAAATACACCACTCGGAACGAGAAATGGTGAATGAAGTCAATCTATTTCTCCCTGACTCAGGATAGAAATTGACCTTTTCAAGGGCTTCCAATGCATGCTCTTTGATGCTTCCGACGTCAGCGAAGAATTGAGGAGTTGATCTGACCATCACCGGAGTCTTACTTCTCCAATCAAAGGGGATGTTATGCTTGATTGTAGAGGAAGAGACCAGCATATTGGATTTTTCCAGCAGATCAAGAAGAACCTTTTGGCCAGCTTTTCGGGCATCGAGTCCCGATAGAAGATGCCTCACCGATTCAGATAGATCCGATGTATATCTCCCATAGTCATCAATAGGAGAAAATGGTAAGATCCTGTATTCTTTGCACATTAAATAGTCCTCTTTGCCATGGCCAGGCGCACTATGAACGAGTCCAGTACCGCTGGTAGAAGTTACATATGTCGCAGGTAAAATCGGGTATGTAGCATTATCATTACGAATGGGACATGAATACTCAGTGCCACTGAGTAAAGCAGACCCTAAGAAAGTAATACCAGTAGGAATAAAATTTGGTATTTCGCTAAATCTTTCAACTGCCGTGACGATATAGTTATGAGTAGGTGACTTGACCACGCCGTACTCAATTTCTGGATGAATGGCAATGGCACGATTGGCTACTAAAGTCCATGGGGTAGTGGTCCAGATCGCGACTGAAACATCATTGCACGATAACCCGTTTGCAGAGAACAGAGCACTCAACTCATCGCTTAGCTTAGCCAATGGATATTTTACTACAACGGTTTGAGTATCATGTTCGCCATATTGAAGTTCGGACTCTGCCAAAGCAGTGCCAGACTCAACCGACCAGTAAACAGGTCTCTCTTGTCTTGAGATAAGTCCCTTTTCGACCATGTTCTTAAACACTTTTAACTGACGAACTACATAATCGTTCGTCAAAGTGCGATAAATACTCTTTCCACTCTCATTCTTCCAGTCGGCCATAACAGCAAACCCTTCAAAGGCATCCTTTTGTTTCAAGGACATGGCCATTGCGTGCTCATATGCCAATTGGCGTCTCTTCTGAATCGAGTAACCTTGAACGGCTTTGGATCCGTTTTTCTTCTTTGCTTTCTCCATAGCTGCTAGCTCATTAGGTAAACCATGACAATCCCAACCGGGGATATAATTCACCTTCTGCCCTTTGATAACGTGATATCGGTTTATTATGTCTTTCAATATCTTATTCAGAGCATGTCCGAGATGAAGGTCTCCATTAGCATACGGCGGGCCATCATGAAATACAATACACTTCCCATTGTTTTTAGATAAAATTTCCGTCTGCCATTCGTATAGTTCTTGACCGGTTTTCTTAATATATGATTCAGTATCGGCTGGAGACGCTCTTGACTTGAATGAAGTCTTCGGAAGGGCCAGAGTATCAGCATATTTTTTATTAATATCTGAGTTAGAAGATGCGGTGGAATTCCATCTCACAAGCTGGCTAGGCAAGTAACAAGAACGAGCTCTAGAGGTCGCTGCTACTTTGAATCTACTCAGCAACATCTCATTGAGCGTTCCAGTCGTTAACATCTGGACCGAGCCTTCGACGGTTCGGGATCGACATGAAATATTTCTGCATTCTTGATCACGTGATTCGGAGTAGGTTCTTGGCCAGTAATTTCATGTGTGCTCAGAATCCCATAGAAAGATAAATTTTTATTTCTCTTCACCAGATTGACACCACCATTTTAGCAGCAACTCCACTAAATTATCTCGCTTATTCACTCTTATTTAGCTTGCCAAAATCTCACAGCCATTCTTCTCCACTACAACACCTAACCGCGCGGCTGGAGTGAAAAATCATAATTCTCGTGAAGTCAGTTGAAATTTCATATTTCGTATATCGAGATAGGGAAGCACAGTTGGACACAGACGGAATGATACAATCAAGGATATTTCCCAGCACCGTCTTAGAACTATGTGGTGCTAGGTCACTGATTAGTCGCACGACGACGACTTTCAGCCGGAATTTCTCATCTTGGCTGCCTGTTAATGCTCCTGCTACTACGGCCCGAAAGACTTTGAAGAAACTCGATACTCGTAAGACCTATTTAATGGATTCATATACTCGGTTGATGAGAGAAAACTCAATAGTTTTAGTACTTCACAATGGAACTCTACTTAAAGCCGAGGACAACTCGTTTCGTGCACAGATCAAGAAGCTTGGTGGTAAGCTAGTAGTCACTAGATCAAGTCTATTCAACGCGGTGCTACGTGGGTTAGAACACCCGGACCCTGCCAGCAAAACTGCTAATAAGAAGTTCCGCTACAAAAACCATCCTCTCCGACCATTATTTAAAGGTCCTACTGCGGTGATTGCTATTCCTGATTTAGATCCCAAAAAAGTCGAAGCCATTGTCAAGATTGTCGATAGAACGAACGAGCGTTTGATTCTTCTTGGAGGTCAAGTAGATGGCACAGTTGTCGACAGAAGCGGAGTCGACCACTTTAAAAGTCTACCTTCTATCGACCAGCTTCGTGCAGATTTAGCTGGAGTTTTGACTGTTTTAGGAGGTGCTGGCCTCGTACAGACTCTTGAAGCATCTTCCAAAATGCTATATCTCACACTTGATTCTCACCGCAAAAGCATTTCAGGAGAATCTGAAGAATAGCCCAGCATAGCTTATCTTTTGTAAAAATAATTGTAAATATTAGATCATAAACACTCCAAAGTTAGTTCGAAACATAACCAATAGAAAGGTTAAATAGCGTGTGAGCGGTCTTAAGACAGATGAACAAAGAATAGTAAAACTAAATGCAATAATATATAAACTACAAAGCAGTTGTCACAGTCATTGACTGAGAATGCAACAATATCATAGGAGGAAGGTCTTGACACCACAGTTCTAGAGACTCAACGTATTCTAGAGACTCGCCCTCACTTTTATGAGTACCCGGGCTAGGTGCAGGGAGCGTAGAGAAAATAACAACAGAGCCCTTAGAAGTCTGGTTCATCATGTCATTGAGAATAACATGTTGAGCTTTGGCAGGGAGATCGTTGAATGAAATCTGATTTTCTTCGTCATCTTCGAGAGCGACGGTACTAGGAAAAGGAATAGTATATGAAGGTCCAGTTGAACTCGAGGCGTCATCTGATCCAGCTTGGCCCGAGATTGTGGAAAGGTGGGACCTTGGAAAAGGAATAGGGATCGCTTCATCAGAGGTCTGTTTATTGGATCCTGTCTGACCTGATCTGATCGAGGACGGACGTGATGGACGAGCAGATGGTGGCGTGGTAGATGTCTCATCAAACATGATTGTTCGTCTTCCACCTTCTGCTTCCTCGACTACCCGTGTATCTGGCATGGTGTTGCCAACAAAATGGGGTTTCAGTTTTTTGGCTCGAGTCTGATCAGCAATATTACTTGAAGATGAATAAGTTTTCATCAATGGTGGCCGAGTTTGTTTCGCAGAAAGCGCAGCAGCAGCCATTAGACGCGCTGTGTCACTTGTAGGCATAGAAGGGGTTGTTGGAGATCGAGCTGCACCGGATGGCAAACTTCCTACACTGCTACCACGACGAATGAATAGTTTTGGCTGACTTTCACGATATGTGGTGTCTTCTTCAGAGTCCGCCTCCGAATCAGAAGACGAAGAATCGCTTTCATAAGTGGCTTTAGAAATTTCCGACTTCATTAGATTATTCGTATGCATTGAAAATGAGACTCCTAATCGCTGCAACGACGACATGGTATGACGGCGCTTTTTGGCATCGATGATTTTACGAAGTTGATGAGTGGCCTCATTACCTACACTCTCATTTTCATCTGGTAATAGGTCAACGACCTTGGAGTTTATATAATCACCGTGGATGATATTAGCAGAACGAGTTTCTTGTAGTTCCTTCCACCAGTCATCATCGCCAATGAGTTTTTGTACTCGACCATTGACATCTGGCTTACCATGAATAATTGTCTCATAAGCGCCGACCTGACCTGAGCTCAAACAAAGGACCAATATTTCAGCATTGATGCGTAATTTGTCTAGCAAAAGTTTAATTCTCGCCTCTTCACTTGCAACGTCTTCACCGAATTCTACGAATACAACAACCCGAAGACTATGATTCTTTTTCCAATCAGGGACAGTATGAAGAATGGCACCGAGCTGTAGGATAAGAGTGTAAGTATCGAAGTTCGTAGACAATGCGCTCATTGCTCCATTCTCATCGACAATTTGCGCTGACATCTGAATAGGATACAGATCGATATATCCATTTGAGTCGCTGAGCGAGACACCAAGAGATTCCCTTGTAGGGAGTTCGAGCCTGGGGAAGCCTTTTGCAATAGCAATATTTGCTTGCATGGTGAGAAGGTCTTCAACAATATGCACCCATTCAGTAACAGTGATGCTTGGTTCTTTGCGACACGAGTCCGTTGGCAAGTCCTCAATTTGAATTGCTTCATCAACACGATGCGAGGCCGGATCTCTCGATGCGTGGTTTTTATAGTGATTCTTCAGTTCAAAGAACCCCATAACGGTAATATTAGGTTTCATACCACCCAATCCCGATCCCATATAAACGTTACGAGCACCCCACACAACATTGGGTCCGGCAGCAACTTGGACAAATCCTTTAATTTTACTAATATCTCGAAGTTTTAACCAAGCATTTTGTTGTCGTTTCATTTCTGGGAAAGACTGAGTGAAATCTTGAGTCACCATAACGTGACCAAGAATATAAAGACCGCCTTTTTTCAAATGGTTACAGAAATGAATCAGACTCCAACTAGTTCTAGGGTCGTCTACTAGAAGCAGGATTTGAGGACGCCAGAATTTAACATGATCTTGACGAAGTCTTAATAAGTATTTACGAACCTGATGATAAATCAGCGTCTGCGAGACATCACCCCATGGTTTAGGTGGTGAAATGTAATGAATAGTTAGGAACAGCATAGCAAGAACGCAAAGCATCGCTGACGCAGATATGCCATCTGCCACAAACATTGCTAATACACCGGTCGCTGCGCCAACTCCAGCCGAAGTGGAGTTGAAATATTTGAAAGACGGCCTAAAGTTAGGCGCGCTGGCGATTTTCAACAAGAAACATGCTAGATTGGTAACAACAAAAGTCATCAAATAGGCCATTGTGATGAACACAGCGATTTGATTGATATCAAACAAGAGCGTTATTTGAGTAAGGATATAAGTGAAAAGAATCGCCGGCAATGGATTATCCCCATTGGTATAGCCTTTAGCGAACCACGATGTGTAGGGTAGTAAATTATCTCGAGAAATCGCTTGTAAAAGCTTTGCAGCTCCAACAATACCCATTAGAGCAGAGAAAAGGGACGTTGAAAATTCGCCCATGATAATAATATAGGGAGAAATGCTCGAGTTACGAATCACTTCGAGATCCCTATACAGCAAGTCTCGTGAGGCGGTCGCTCCAATAGACAAAATGACTAAACAATAACAAAGAAAAGTCATCAAGAGACCCCACAAAGTTCCCTTTGGAATGCTTCTTGAAGGCTGGCGTAAATCGCCAGACATACTGGCGCCAGCAAAGATGCCCGACGTAGCAGGGAAGAAGATTCCAAACATATCTTGGAAATTCTCCTTTCCAGGCAATTGGCTTCCTGCTGCTCCGGAAGTAAATCTCGGGAAAAAGTTATTTTTGAAAGTCGTCCATGACAAGCCTGTATAAGCAGCATCGAACCGGATATCGATGTATGGCTGGACGAAAAAGGTGGACAAGGGAATCGACACGGTAGCGACGGTCAAAATAACAAACAGGATCCTTGTGGATCTGGCGAAAAGAGAAGGGCCAACTGAACAAACAGTGGTACAAATTGCCAACAGAATGCTTGAATAGAGAAACAGCCACCATCTTCCTTCTGGGAAGAAGTTGGAGATTGCTCCGGATTTTAATCCGAAGTTGGAAATCATCGGTTCACAGAAACCAACAACATTCATACCGCTATGGTTTGTTAGTACATAGGTTTTGAGAGTCGTATTTTTTCCGGCACGTATTGTACATACCTGTTGAGAACTTGGCCAATGTAGAAAACAACTCCAATGCTACCACCGAATTCGGTCCCAAGACTTCTACTGATCATATAATAAGCACCGCCCCCACGGACGGTACCATTAGTGGAAATGGCTGAAATCGACAAAGTTGTCAAGAGATTGACTCCGTAAGATAATAGTAGCAGAACAAGCATACCCAATATACCGGTCTGGCCAAGAATGAAGCCAAACCGCAAGAACATCAAAATAGAAAGAACATTCAGAAACGTGGGTACAAACACGCCCTCGAGAGTCCCCATTTTACTGCTAGTCGATGCGGGATGGAGTTTTTCTAGCTGTTCTTCCACTACAGTAATGCTTCGGTTGAGATGTGGTTTGGGGCTGTCATAGTTGTCATCCTCATTAGGCTGACCGGTGGTACCGTAATCGCTGTTGGGTTTACGATTGAGTAGACTTGTCCTGCTACTGGTGTGGCTAAAGGCAGCCGGTTCGTCATCTCCTCTGGATTCCAAGCCATGAAGGATTTCCGGGTTGCTTAATAGTGCGTCGTCATTGAGGTTTATTTTGCCAGAAGAATAAGATTTGGATGTCTCCGAGCCATGGCTCGGACGTCTCGACATTGTTACGTGGTGGTGTGGTCGCCAATGGGTGCAAAGCAAATGCGCCAAAAGTCCTCAAAAACCGTCAACCAAGAAACAAGTGTTGCAAAGACTTTCTCTCTATAAACCTTAATTAGACTAGTGGTTGGGTTGGTTTTATATCGAAAGAGAGATAAGGTCTTCTCGTTACTGGAGGACTTTGAATCAAGGTACGGCTGGCTATAAGGTTGAATGCGAAAGATGCTCCTCCTGCATTGTGTGTGAGTGACATAGTGAAATGAGATTTTAGAGAAATATTATTTCAATCCAGAGATAGACGAAATGTCAGGGGATGAAGGATAAGAAAGAGCGTTATAGAGGGGAAAAAAGCATAAATAAATATATATATATATATATATATAAACTAATCTATTCTTTTTCAAACGCAAACGTCGTATAAATACCAGCAGCATCTCGCTCGTCTCCGTCAATACCAGGAGTCCCATCTTCTTTATGAACTTTGAGAATCCTGCTTAGGAACCGTGTATGTTCTCGCGAACGGGGATCAGCAAGCTCGTGATCAAAGAATTCAAGAAAGTTGCTATGGAAGATCAGACGAAGGCCGTACTCGCGGGCCAGCGAGGCAAACGCATCAAAGGGAACAATATATTCTGGGACATTGGTGACGGCATCTTCCAAGAAGAAATCGTACTTATATCCATAGATGTCAGCCAGGTCATCCTTGGATTGAGGAGGATCATTATCAAATCTGATTTTGTAGATGGAATTGCCCCATTCTTTGGACGTGAACGAGGACCCATCCTCGCTACGAGGTAGCTGGGAGATATGATGTAGCAAGACATTATAATCGGGAATAGTACCAATAAAGACCCCACCGCGTCTAAGCGAATGGCCGACATTGGATAACATCATACGAGCTCTTTTTTCGTTTTCGAAAGAATATTGGAGCGTGAATTGAGTGGATACCAAGTCTACTGGGAAAGCGTCTGGATGGACAATGTCTTCCACGGTACGGTCGAAAGCATCGCCAACACAGAAATCGGCCCAGAACGACTTGTTTCGAACATTATTATACCGCTCTTTGGCCTGGTCTATACTGACATCCGCGATATCTATACCGATTAGACCCGCAATGCGTTGCTTACGCCATTTTTGCAAGTCTCCACCTTTGCCGCACCCGATATCCAGAACGACTTCGTTTGGTCTTGAAAATTTCTTGATCAACGCTGATTTTATGAGGTTGTTGAAAGACCGTAGTTTGATGATTGGCGACTGGGTTCTTTCTTCGATCGAGGTATTTGGTCGTTCGTTGTAGTGTTTTCTGATCCCTTCGGCGGCTTTTTTTTTCGAGTCGACTTCATCAAAGGCTCGTTTCATAGTTTTGTCTCTTATTTCAGCGGCTTTTTTGTCGCGTTCAGAAGCTGATGCTCTTCTCGATGGTTTTTTGAGTTTTCTAGGAGGAGAAGCTAGAGGTGAGGTGGTAGTGGTGGTATTGGTATTGGTGTTTATGGTGGTGGTGGTGGCGGTGGTGGTGGTAGTAGCAGTAGTAGCGCTGGTGGCACCGTTATTAGTGTCCGCAACTTCAGTAGATGCGCTAGATTGCGGTGATTTGGTTGCATCTGTAGCGGAGAATTCATCACCATTACCTTTATGATCATGGTCGACCAATGCGACGGTCATATTCACCGTCTTATTTTCAAGACTTGCTAGCTCTGTATTAACATGGCCATCATTCTCGTCACCAGTGGCGTTGTTTATTTTCACAGGAGCCTCGTCTTCTGTTTCTCCAGACTCTTCCTGAGTCGATTTTGAGTTTCTCGAGTCCTTTTCATCTGCACTGTTCTCACTGGATGCGTTCCAAGAGTCTCTAGCAGGATCGTACATAGTATATTTAGAGAACACGGATCTGCGAAGTAAAATGGGAGATGAGTGTTTCCAGCGCGTTCCAAGGGATATTTCAAAAATTTGATTGTAGTGGTCGATATGGACAGAGGTCAGATTATGAGAGATAAGTCGTGAACTTTAACTGAAAGATCGGCGAGCTATGCCCTTACCCAAGCGAATATTAGGCGAAGCGGAGCCCTTACCCGCGTGAATATTAGGAGGAGCGTAGTAGTAGTAGATTAGTTACATTTTGGTCATAAATAGATGAACAGGAGGAGCTGCTATTCAAGCGTTCTTTTTCTTAACCCATTGAGTATACTCGTTCCTTTTAGCGATGATATCCTGAAACACTGGGCGGATTTCCAGGCCATTATACGGACTACAAGCGAGTTAGAAGCGGAACCGAGCGAAGCGAGCTACGGGTCTGGGCAGAGCCCAGCCGCCGGAGGCACCGAGTACATACTTTCTACCTTGAGATTGGAGGTCCTTCATAGCGAGAGGAAACGAGATTGGTTTCAGCGAGCCTACTGATTCAAGGATAGCGGCGGTCAGTGCGAGCAAGACGCCAATTGTAGCTTCAATTTTGATCTAAAGGGGCGTGAATAGGTTAGTAGGTATGTGGGGAGAAGGTAAATGGATACTCTTACGTACATCTAAAGGAAGATCTAGGTTGACCAGGCTAGACGTTATAGGCTGTCGCTTGGTGAAGCGGGAAAATTCGTAGCCAGAATACGCCGAGTGAATGAGTGCCAGAATGGCCACTAGGTATACGATTTTAGCCACTGCAGACATGGCTGGTTGTGAGGCGAGGGTGTTGAGCGAGAGCGAGGTCGGAGGGAGGAAAGAAGTAGTAAGAAGATGACCCTCGTTTGATATTATGTGCAAGCTCCCAGGTCGCTAGCCAACGAAGAGAGAAAGTGAATAAAATAGGTACAGCCTTGCGTGGTAGATGAGGAAGTCAGCCGTCCTAGTAGTAGTAGTAGTAGTAGTAGTAGTAGTAGTAATAGTAGTAGTAGTAGTTAAGACCGTTGTACTTGATAACGGCATAGGGCAGCCATTGAGACCTCCCAATGGAAAAACAAGAGCTGAGCATTTACAGAGCCATTTGCTGACGGGAGTAAATTGATAATGGGGCATTCTTTCTGAATGGGATACTATTACGGGCGCACGTGACCACGACCAGTGTTAGCGACACCCATTTCACATGCAGTAGTCAATACAAGCTTTTAATACTGCTCGTATCCTCTCTTTCTGGAAATTGTTAATAGGGCCAACGGCTCAGACCATGAACAGCTATAGAATGCCCACTACTACTACTACTCTCTAAAATGCCCAGTTATCTCATCCATTGTCCTCTCTTATCCCAGTGTACGGCTGGCGCAATCTCAGACCGCCGCGCCATCCGTCAGACATCGATCGACACTGGCGCGTCGACAGCTTCTCCAACAAAAGTAAGAGGCCCTCAACAAGAAAGACGAGAGCGTTGACTCCGGCGGCCGTGCTCTGGCCAAGAACCGGTCACTCGCTTCGCACGTCAGTCCAGCACTCCCACAACCCTCCGCGAAGCGGAGCCACGGGGCCGGGCAGCGCCCGGCCGCCGGAGTCTCTCCCCAGCCGTCGCGCGCGTCGCACGTTTGGGAGGGAAGGGGCCGGCTGGATTAGGCAAATAACCCTGGCAGTGGAAAATCTAATCCCTTAGCTCATAGTGCCTGCATATAAATGGGTTGTGGTGTATAAAACGTTTGAAAGTCCCCTCATCCTGGGTGATTAGCTAGATATCGAAATTTTGGGAACATTTTTTCGGTTGTTAGAGAACAACTTGGCCGGTGGTAAAATTGAGTGTTTTAGTAAGATACCGATTCGGATCAGATTACGTGCAACAGCAGATTCGACTGAGACTCAAAAGTAAACAAACTGAAAGAACAAAGTCTAGTCGGTGCAGCGATGTCGCCAGTGTCGGACGAGCCTGCCAGTAACGGAGGAGTAAGTAGATTTATGGATGGCGTCGAGCAGAGAGGTGATGATTCTGCACTATGGATGGCGTCGAGGAGAGAGGTGATGACTGTGCAGTGATGGCCAGTATCTAACGGGACTGTTTTAGTCGACGTCGTCGTCAGCCATTGCTACGCCTATCGCGATTGATTTCGAGGACAAGAAGCGACGCTACATTCTCGATAAGCATCATAAAGTAGAGAACATCAAAGTAAGTGGAGAAGGTGGAGAAAAGGTGGTAGACTTGCCAGACACCGCTATGGACTGGTATACCATCGGAAACAGCCGTCTAACTCCATCTAGCGAGAAGACTCAATCAAGAGATTCAAATATCTACTGGGATTAACCGACCTGTTTCGCCATTTCATCGACCTGCGAGCAAGAAGAGACCCGGAGTTTAAAAAGATCCTTAAAGAAGTCGATCTCGCCAACGCTAACAGTTTGGCGGCCGCTCGGAGGAGATCTAGAGGTAGAGGCAGTGCCAATAGCCGCCGACGGAAAACAGAAAGAGAAGAAGATGCCGAGCTGCTACACGAAGAAGAGGAAGAAGATGACAAAACTACCGTGTTCACTGAGTCTCCTCTGTTTGTTAGAGGAACGCTAAGAGAGTACCAGATCCAGGGCCTGAACTGGCTCATCTCGTTACATGAGAATAGTATTTCTGGCATCTTGGCCGACGAAATGGGTCTTGGTAAGACGCTGCAAACGATTTCCTTTCTGGGATATCTAAGATGGGTTCGTGAAGTTGAAGGGCCCCATATCGTCATTGTCCCCAAGAGTACATTGGATAACTGGAGTAGAGAGTTTGCCAGGTGGACTCCAGAGGTCAGCGTGTTTATATTACAAGGAGATAAGGAAAGCCGAGCGGAGATCATCAGTGGTAAACTGTTAGAGTGCGATTTCGATGTCTGCGTTACTTCGTACGAAATGGTCATTCGCGAGAAAGCCCATTTGAAAAAAATCGCCTGGCAGTATATCATTGTAGACGAAGCCCATCGTATAAAGAACGAAGAGAGTATGCTGTCACAGATTATTCGACTGTTCCATTCCAGAAACCGGTTACTGATTACTGGTACTCCGCTGCAAAATAATTTACACGAGTTATGGGCTCTATTAAATTTCTTACTGCCGGATGTGTTCTCAGATTCTCAAGTGTTTGATCAGTGGTTTGAAAGCCAAGGAAATGACCAGGACAAGGTAGTCCAACAATTACACAAGGTACTACGGCCGTTCTTGTTACGCCGAGTTAAAGCAGATGTCGAAAAGTCCCTCCTATCCAAGAAAGAAGTCAATGTCTATATCGGTATGTCTGAAATGCAAATCAAATGGTATCGAAGGCTACTTGAAAAAGACATTGACGCTGTCAACGGAGCCATTGGCAAACGAGAAGGCAAAACACGTCTTTTAAATATCGTCATGCAGCTTCGTAAATGCTGTAATCATCCCTACCTTTTTGAAGGAGCCGAACCGGGCCCTCCATTCACGACTGATGAACATCTGGTATTTAATTGTGGTAAAATGATTATTCTCGATAAGCTTTTAAAACGAATGAAAGAGTCCGACTCCAGAGTGTTGATTTTCTCTCAGATGAGTAGGATGTTGGACATTCTTGAAGATTATTGTATTTTCAGAGACTACGAATACTGCCGTATCGATGGATCTACTGGTCATGAAGACCGGATTGCGGCGATTGACGATTACAACCGCGAAGGTTCTGACAAATTTGTATTTTTGTTAACTACCCGTGCTGGTGGTCTAGGTATCAACTTGACCAGTGCTGATATAGTCGTCTTGTACGATTCAGACTGGAACCCACAAGCTGATTTACAAGCAATGGACAGGGCCCATCGTATTGGTCAAACCAAACAAGTGTATGTTTATCGATTTGTTACTGAAAATGCTATTGAAGAAAAAGTTTTAGAACGAGCTGCCCAGAAGCTCCGACTAGATCAGCTAGTAATCCAACAAGGTCGTGCTACCAGCAGTAGTAATGCAAAGGACAGTTCCAGTAACGCTAAAAACAACGCTGCTGCTTCAAAGGACGAACTTTTACGTATGATTCAACATGGCGCGCCGGCAATTTTCGAGAACTCAAACGGTACGATTTCTTCTGAAACTAATATTGACAATATCCTTCAGCATGGACAAGAGCGAACAGCAGAGCTGAATTCTCGTTACTCTAAACTTGGGTTGGATGATTTACAAAAGTTCACATCCGATTCATCTGCTTACGAGTGGAATGGTGAGGATTTCGCTAAACGTAACAAACCCAACAGTGGAATCAACTGGATAAACCCATCTAAGAGAGAGCGCAAGGAACATACATATTCGATTGATAATTATTATAAAGATCTTATGGCTAATGGTAACAACAATGCAGGTATTAAAACAAGATACGGATCTGGTAGAACTCCACGGTCCCTCAAACAAGTCAACATGCAAGACCACCAATTTTATACCCCACGATTACGAGAATTACAGGAAAAAGAGCTCTCTTATTACAGAAAGCAAGCCGGGTATCAGCTTACCGAGGCGGATATCAACGAACTGGATGAAGGACAGACTAAACAAGAACGATTGAAAATTGAAAATGCAGCAATCAAAAACGCTTCTGCTTTAACTGAAGAAGAGGAGGCCGAAAAAGCGGACCTGGCGAGATCTGGTTTTGATAATTGGGCTAGACGCGACTTCACGACGTTTATCCATTTAATTGCCAGACATGGCCGTTACAATTATGAAGCAGTCGCTGCCGATTTCAATGATGAAGATAAAGTAGCAGACGAAATCAAGAGATATTCTCTTGTATTCTGGAAACGGTACAAAGAGATTGAAGGGTACGATAAATACATTGCCCAGGTAGAACAAGGAGAGGAGAGAATGCGTAAATTGGGCCGCCATAAGGAATTATTAAGACAAAAGATCGAACTTTACAAAGCTCCTCTTAGTACCATGGAAGTGACGTACCCAGCCACGGCCAAGAAAATCTATTCTATTGAAGAGGACCGGTTTCTTCTGTTGTGTATCAATGAGATAGGCCTTGAAAGCGAGGATTTGTATGAAAAGGTTCGAGATCGAATTAGTAAATCTCCTTTATTCCGATTCAATTGGTTTTTCCTCTCTCGAACACCAGTAGAGCTATCACGAAGATGTGCCACTCTGTTACTCGCGATTAACCGTGAAGCAGAAGGTCCGAACGTTGCAAAACGAAAGACCGGACGTCCTGGTCGTCCTCGGAACTTGCCCTCCAACACAGGTTCTCCAGATGTTAGCTTTGATGAGGATATCCTTGATGGAGAGAATTCCGCTTACGGTACACCAGCTGCTGCTGACATTGCAGGTCGAAAGATAAAGAAGTCTCGAATAGAAGAAGTCAAGGACATGACTCCAGATGTTGGTTTATAAATATTATGTATGTAATGAATGATTTTTTCTGTGATATTTGATTGGTTATTTTTGCTCGCATCTGCTGTCAGTGTGGAAGGTAAACGTAAATGACGCCAATTAGCATATGTGCGGCTGAAGTGGTGAAGCTTAGCCTTTTAAATATATTTCATGTTAGAGACTGAAGGGAATATTATATCGATAATATTATGAAGCCATAAAAATGTCGGGGAATAAACTGAGCTTCCTGGATATGCCTGCCCCGCCAGGTTATGTTCCGGGACTTGGACGTGGAGCAACGGGATTCACGACCAGATCGGACATTGGCCCAGCAAAAGCAGGTATAGCGGAAGACGCTATCAAAGCGGTAGGCTCCAAGAGAGACTCTGGCGACACTGAAGAAAAAGGCCCCGCAGAAGATGAAGAGGAAAGATTTAGAGATCCAGAGAATGATTCTGGGTTGTTGGGATCCAACTTTCTCGATGCTGATGATACAGAAGCAGATAGGATCTATGAATCTATTGACAACCGAATGGAGGAAAGAAGGCGGCAGCAAAGAGTCGAGCGAGAAAAAGAACAACAGGAAGAGTTTGAAAGAAAAAATCCAAAGATCTCCACCCAATTTAAAGACTTGAAAAGAGCTCTGGGAACTGTCTCAGCAAACGAATGGGCGGCATTACCAGAAGTAGGAGATCTAACAAGGAAGAATAAACGACAGAGAAAAGATATGGAAAGACGGTTTTACGCTGTACCCGATACTGTGATTATGGGTGCGAGAAACTCCGGAACTGTGGAATCAAGTATCGAGGCACCCAGTGAAGTGGATGGGACAATGACCGATTTCCGATCCATCTCTTTAGCAAAGGATAAGATGTTAAGTTTACGATTAGATCAAGCAAAGATCCCAATTGGAGGTAGTGGAGGGAATGGAAATAGCGTGAATGGTAGAAACGGATCCGCATCCATTCTTACTCCATCAAAACCTACAATATCAACCCCGCCGCCCACTTACGGTGGTGAAAGTACCATTGATCCAAAGGGATACCTGACATCTCTTTCGACAAACAGCGGAATTACGGGTTCAGAAATCGGAGATATAAAAAGGGTACGTCCATTACTCGAGTCTCTTGTAAAGACCGATCCAAAAGAACCTAGAGGTTGGATTGGCTTAGCTCGTTTGGAAGAAATTGCTCGTCGAATGAACAAGGCAAGGTCCATAATCCAACAGGGCTGTGATAACTGCCCGAAAAATGAAGACGTGTGGCTCGAGAATATCCGGTTGAATACTAAAGAGACTGGGAAAATCATCGCTTCACGTGCAGTTGCAATGATCCCTAAAAGTATTAACATCTGGCTGTCGGCCGCTGGATTAGAAGACGACATGAATTCAAAGAAAAAAGTTATTCAAAGAGCACTAGAAAGTAATCCTACAAGTGATACTCTATGGAAAATGGCCGTAAATTTAGAGCCCGAGCCCACTGATGCTAAGCTACTTCTCGCTCAAGCCGTTGAATTAGTACCGTTAGCAGAAGACCTGTGGCTAGCATTGGCAAGACTGGAGAGTTATAAAAATGCTAAAAAAGTACTTGGTAAAGCAAGAAAAGCTCTGAGAGTGTCTAAAGCGGTCTGGATCGCTGCCGCTAGGCTAGAAGAACAAGAGAAACAGAACCCGGCAACCGTAGATACTATAATGAACAAGGGAGTCAAAGAGCTAGACTCTGAAGGTGGACTTCCAGAGAGAAGTGCATGGATTGGCGATGCCGAACAATGCGAAAGAGAAGGGGCTCCACTTACCTGTCATGCCATTATAAAAGCTATTATCTCTCAGGGCTTGAGCGAATCTACAACTGATGATGAAGATAAAAAGGCCATATGGTTGGAAGATGCAAAGTCCAGCATTTCCCGTGGTGCATTTGACACCGCGCGATCTATTTATAATTACTCATTAACTCAGTTTCCCGATTCTCGTACTCTTTGGATGGCATTGGTTCAGTTGGAGAAAGCTGCTGCGTCCGATTCTACTCGCTTGTGGGATACCCTGGAAAAGGCTGTGACAGCTTGTCCGTCTACAGAAGAGTTCTGGCTCATGTATTATGTTGAAAAGGCGTCCAGGGGAGATACCAATGGCGCACAAGAAATCCTTGCTCGTGCGTTCAAGTCAAATCCTAAGAACGAGTCCATCTGGCTGGCCGCCGTCAAACTTGAGGTTGATACTAAACAGTACGAAAGAGCGTCCAAATTACTCGAACGCGCTCGTCGTGATGCTGGTACTGAACGAGTCTGGATTAAAAGTATAGTACTAGAACGCCAAATTTCAAACCTTGATCGAGGTTTGAAATTGATTGACGATGGACTCTCACAATATCCTCAGTCTGCTAAACTTCATCTACAAAAAGGGCAAATCCTAATCTCCAAAGGAGATGTTGCTGGAGCACGAGCTGCATACACCACCGGTACTCGCTCGTGTCCTAAATCATTACCACTTTGGCTCCTTCTTTCTTCACTTGAAGAGTCCCACAATGGTATTGTACGAGCACGAGCTATTCTTGATAGAGCATCTCTTGTCAATGACAAGAGTCCATTAATCTGGCTTCGTAGAATCCAACTAGAAAGGCGGTCTAATAATGATACCCAGGCAATGAGACTCATGGCTAAGGCGCTTCAAGAATGTCCAAAATCTGGACTCTTGTGGTCGGAATATATTTCACTTCAACCACGATCATCACGAATGCAAACTCTCAAGCAGGCTGTCACTGAGTGCGAGCATGACCCATATGTACTAACTGCTGCTGGTAGATTTTTCTGGGCAGAAAACAAGCTCGTCATGGCAAGAAAATGGCTTGAGAGAGCGGTAAAAGCCGATCCAAACAACGGAGACGCATGGCTGTGGTTATATAAGTTCTCTACTTCTAACGACAAGTTTAAGACTGATGGTCCTCAAATTCTTGAACAAGTTCTAGTAGTGAAACCCAAATACGGTCTTATATGGCCAACGTTTTCGAAAGATGTAAATAAGTTTGAAGAGCCGTTTGTAAATATATTCACTCAAGCAGCATCTGCGCTTGACCAATAGATTATTTAACTAATTTTTTTTATATTCTTTCACAACTGGCCCAGATGACCTCTTTATTCTATACAGACTGAGCATCTAGAATGCATCCTTTCCCACTCAGCATAACACCGTATATTCTCGGTACAGACTCCATCAATTTCCAGCCGCCTCGCGATACCATCGAAGAGATTTATCCACACCTACCGTCGCAAACCCTTGGTTAATACCTCCAATAACACCTATACCCCAGCCTTTCTTTAACCATTTACATGCAAAAAGAGGTTCGGAAGAATCGGTCTGAGTCGCCACGCATAGGCGACTCTCTAACCACCATACTCTCGACCGACCATCGTACGAAACGCTGACAAGAAATTCCCCCGTCTCATTCCAATCAAGCGAGAAAATCCACCCATCCGAGCCGGTAAGGTTTGTAATATGCTCTCCTGAAGTCATGCTATAAAGAGAAATCAGTTTCGAGTCCCCACCAGTGGCCAAAAGAGAGGCCTTAGGTGAAAATTTCACTGATCGAATAGGACTAGAATGACCAGTAAGAGAATACTCTAATCTCCCTGTCTTGTAATTATAGACATGGATCGCTCCATTTTCAAATCCGGCTGCAACCCTTTCACCGTCTGAAGCAAAGTCGACTGAAATAGCGAGTACTCCTCCGTCTCCTTTGAATTTCTGAAATAGCTCAACTTCACCAGTTTCATCTCCTTCTGTGATCTTGGAAATGTTGTAAACACACACTTCACCACTAATCTTGGAGGCTACTAAATGGGTTCCAGCAGGTGATAATGCTACTGCCCATACATCCTGTAATAGGCTTTTTCCTTTACTAGCACTCTCTCCAATGTTATTCAGATCATATAACTTAGCAACACCATCGAAGGACACGCCAATGAGCCATCGACCCGAGTCGTCGGTGGTCAGACCATGGATTCCTGCTGGCGAAGCATTTAACGATTGGGCATTCTTGGGCTCTCGTTGGCTGTTGTTCCACAACAGAATTTTACCGTCTCCTGATCCTGTGATTGTATAATTCTCTGTAGTTGCCAATGCAAAGACATCTGATTTGTGGACTATAAAAACGCTGTTAGCCAGATTTGCCAATGGAATGGTTGATGTTATAAGATCCGTTTACTCACCATCAGCTATGCTGTTTGTCGCAATATATGGTCTACTCTAAAACGATTGTTAGTATGAAGTCGATTGACATCTCCCATCCTCACTTACCATCCTTGATATATATGAAGATTTAGTCTATGATATCGACCTAGATCACTGACTACCTCGAGTATATGTGAAACAGCCACTTTTTGATTCTCCACCAAGGTGCCAGATTGTTAGCGCGGGCGCGCTTGGCTCTCAGTTGGCACCGTTGGTTCGTCAGATACAAATGATCCAATTCCGGTTTACAAAAGGGAATTGATGGATCATACGTGTAAGCAATTTAAATTTTTATACATTGTCTTAAGTATTAGTTTGAATTGGATAATCAGGATTGTGGGGTCCTGAACGGGCTCTGCTCGGGGATGTGACAATGTCAGTTCATCAACGCATAATACTATTTGTGCGAGTTACCTTCGTCTTAATCCAAATATAAAGCCCTTTTAACGCCCACGTGCAAGGAGTAAAAACAGAATAAATTACATTAAATATGACTATATAAATATGCAATATTACCAAATTGTCGTCAGAAAGAACAAATTAAAATAACATGAGAATAATGCGACTAGTAGAAGAGAAATGGCGAGACTTTATTTCATAACAAAGCGAGCAACGCCTTCGCTCTTTCTCTTTTCATCATCAGTTTCGAGTTTGTGGGAAATGGTAATATCCAAGTTACGAGGATTAGCAGCATTGGGTCCGCTGGTTAACCTTCCAGTAATCTTTTCACCGTTCTTAACAAGCACCTCGTCAGATAAATAGAAAACGGTTTGCTTCCAATGGGTATATTTGGCATGAGGACCAGTAGAAAATCTAATAGGTTTATGACACTTGGAAAACTCAATATCAAACCACGCTACAATAGCATGGGCAATATCGTCACGCCTCGATTTGAGGGTGAATTCTCTGGAAAATGCTAAATCTTCAATGGTGATAGTATACAGATCAAGGTCGAAAATAGGACAAGGATCAGTGATAACAGAACGAAGCTCAACGGTATCAACAAGTGGGTCGGCAAGTGCAACTTCTTGGAACGGCGAATAATCAAACCCATATACGTCGTTCCAGTATCCAATCTTTTCTTCTTTGTAATCACCATCTTCTATAGCAGCAGCAAAAATAGTAGCCTTGTCAGGGAAAATCAATCCCCCTTCAACAAGATACTTATCACGAGCAACCAATACAGTGTCAAGCATAGATTCATATAATAAGAAATAACCCATCCATTCCGAAATAATAATATCGACCTTGGGATATGGCAAGACAACCTCCTCCATTTTACCGTGGAGAAGAGTAATCTTGTGAGAAAATCCATTCAAATCGACAATCTTACGGGCCATATGGATAATATTGGACATATCAACACCAATAACATGTTTAGCACCGGATCTGGCCGCGAACATGGACAAAATACCAGTACCACATCCAACATCAAGTACAACCTTATCCTTGAACATATGTCTGTTCTGATAAATGGCATTTCGATATGAAGTAGTACGGACCTCATCCTTCAGCATCTCTTCATGAATTCCAAAGTGGTCATACGAGTTGAAATAGTGCTGATCCGAGTAGTTAAGAGAATCGCCATTGGCCTCAGCAGAAGGTACCGGAGTTGTAGCATCAGTCATATTATCAGACATCTTTTGAACTGATGAGAAACAATAATTAATCAATTGCTTTTGACTTTATTGGAAACAATCGGGGTATGAAGCTTGTCCATAGATTATATATATGCATATGGAAATATTTTTTTTTTTCACTTTATTCAGTTTCCTAACCCTAATCTGCGTGAGGCTACCCGAACAGTTTTCGGGTTATTATTTGTACCTGAAAAATTGTCAATTTGCAAAGCCAAAAACCCACCAACTAACGTTGAAGGTCATATTTTACTGTAAAATATCAAAACTGGCAGGAGGGCGGGATCTTGTTTCCAATGTCTGAGTAGCGTATATGAAGCTTTCGTTCAAACATTTCAGCTTCGGCCATATCCAGAGTAAAATAAGATTTCCCGTCTGATCAATCATATTCAAGCCTCTGAGAGCCTTGATCAGTAATGCCGTGGGAGACCAGGCGTGAACAGGAGGTGCTGAAGTTTTTTTTGCTGTACTAGCAGTACGTATCATTATAGTGTCTATTTCTACCTACAAAAGTATAAGTATATCTATATCCTGTGAAGAAGAAGATTTTCAACAAACGTACCGTATAAGGACCATATTTCCCTATAGCGTATAATACCGCAACCCTAATCAAACTGAACGCAATCTAGGGGACTGCCAACCGGACAGGACATAACATGCCGAGTAAGGTTGACTGCCCCCCAAGCGGACGACGGATGAGATGTTCCGATCGCCAATTTAAAGTGTCCAAAAAATCCAAAAACCAACCAAATTATGCTAAAGAGCACTTCTACTAACAAAAAACCAAAAAAACAAGTCAACAAACCGATAGCCATACAACAATCTCCAACAAATGGTATCACCCAAAGCCAGACCAATTACGTTTCCGCTGCATCAACAATATAAATAAAGTCAAACAATCAGCTATGTTTCCTTGTCTGAGTATAACAAATTTACTAATTGAAAAATGAAATACCGGAGACTTGGGTCTATGGAATGGACAAGTAGCAGAAATGCTTTCGAAAAGGTAGCTATGCTGTTCCCAATTTTTTTTTATCCTTCTTTTTTTTTTTTCTTTGGAAATAAAGTATGAAGAAAGAAACATTTCTGGAAAAGGAGCGAGAGCTCCAGTTTATATAGTTTTTGACAATGGGTTAGAGGACTCGAACACCCCATAATATTTAAATTGGAGCCGCAGACATGCCGCATGGCTGCCGCAGGATACCTGCAGGGCTCCTGCAGGGCACACGCAGGGTCCTAATCCTTGACAATAAAAAAAACACAATAAAACTCCGTCGAACCAGTATTTTCAAGCCTGAAAAGTACATATGATGAAAGATATGAGTAGAGCTTTGACAAGCTAGATTTTTTAGGTTATCTACCCGTGATCTGAAATATTAAGCATGCTGCCGTTAGAAGACTATTTTCTAGATTTATATGGTCTATTTCTTGGTTACCATTGGTACAACAATGGGTTTTCGCCTCTTGACCTTTATTTCTTCTGCCATGCATTCATTGATTGGATCTTACTCCTTGCACATGGTCATTTGGTCTGGTGCCGACCTACCTTATGAATGATATTCGTAAATACTCTTATGAGCTTTAGACTTTGAGTGAGAAGCTAGATAAACAGAGGCCCGAACCAGAGCGCTGCGCATTATAAATACAACCACACTTGATATGGCTCAAATCCATTTGTGATTAATAAAACTAAATTTAGTAGACCTTCTACAATCAGCATCTTGTAGGAATACGGACGGCCTACCCCAAAAAAACTAGCAAAATAACGAAAGCCCAACCTCCCTCTATACAGATAAACCTTCATATGCTACAGAAATAAATTAATTATATAGAAAACAAAAGCTATTTCTTTAATCAAGTAGGCTATCATCGTTGTCACCGGTGTAATTATTATCATCAGATCCATATAATCTGGATGCCAAGTCACCAGGAACTCCTTCATCTCCTTCATCTATAAGATATCCTCGACCTCCAATATACGTCAGTATGACGGGAAGTAGTATCAGACTATGAGTTGAGGCAACAATCACAAGCGAGGTCCACATTCTAAAGTAATATACTTCGAAAATTTTAGATCGGGTAAAAGCAAGAACGCAAACTCCAATGAATTTTGTCAGGGCAATGCCTCCAAATACAGAACCACCGACACCAGTAAGGGCGTTGAACACACGAGACTCTTTAGAGATCGCAGTATAACCAGTAAAGTCCATACGAGGAGTAAACGTATAGGCACGCGCTACGTGAATACAAAATTCGATTCCAATTCCAACACAAATCACAAGATTGACAAGTGAAACGGCATTCAGCGATATTCCCCACACGGCCATAATGCCTCCAACATTGATAACGATAAAAGCAACAACCATGCAAACAGCAAAAGAAGTTCTTAGGGAACCAAGAAGAATGGAAGAAATGATGAAAGTAATTAAAAGAGCAGCACCAAGAAGCTTAAAGGTATCTCCAACAATAGTAGAGTACTGAGCAAAGAAAATATAAAACGGGGAATATGGATATGTTGGTACGCCCGTGTGTTCTTCAATTGATGAAGAAATTCTTCTAGCTGACGCATAGGCATCTATAAAATCCGACTGCGAACGAAGTGGTGTATGTGCTGTTCGAAAGTTTGAGGCAAATATCGAAGAATCATTTCCGACTGCGATGCTGCTGCCATAGGGGGCTTTACCGCCAAGAGGACATGGGTCAGATGGGGCCTCTATCCAAATATTGAAATATTTATAGAATTCTTCATCACCGTCAGGGAGACCGTCCATAGTTATATCCCAATTCTTATCAGCGTAACAGACTTCACAGGTACGTGGGGAAGCAAAAGGGGAACAGACTTCAGTTTCGTTGGTGCCTTTCTTAAAACGACAGCAGTCGTCTAAATTGGGATTTAACCACTGCAGGAAATCATCGATCCAACTAGCAGTCGGGTCATTGATGTATGATACATCAGGGCGTTTTCGCTCCTGTTCAAGAATGTTCATTAACGAGAACTCTTCACAAGTTGAAAAGCGTCCACAGAGAGCTTGTTGACCCGAACGAGTGGTCACATTGAAGTCATGGGTTACAAAATAAACTGGAGGGCCAGATCCAAAATAATCATAGAGATCATTATAATAATCAACGAGATATGAATCAGATGGAACGGCTAGACGTTGATCAAGACCTAATTCTATTTGTGGGAGAAGCGATAATGATATGGCTAGCCAGCCAGTGAAAACTGCGAGAACTATCGATTGAACTCGAGATGACAGAATATACGGGGCATAATGTTTTCTAATCAGATCCGAAAATATGCTAGACCCTTCTGTGATATCTGTCGATATGGCTTCAGCAGGTCCATCAAAAACGCCTGGAGAACCAAGCACTCGAGCAGTGAAAGAAGAGAACGACGTTCTTGACATGGTAGATAAACGAGGAATGATAATGCAAGGGAGACAATCGGCTCGACTGTCTTCTGTTCTTCTTTGATCCAGGCTCAAGGCAGATACAAACAGAGTTAGCTGGAATAGAGAATTAAAAAAAACCGCTCCAGCCGAATAAATAGCGAAATTTCTTACTGCTGGCATTGCCACAGAAGCACCTAGGGCAAAAGTGGACACTTCACATAACGTCGATAGAAGAATACTGGGCCCCATATGGCCTAGAGCAAGAGCAATCCGCTCCTCTATTGACAAGTTAGGGTGCGATAGGTTTACATTCTCCAAACCATGAGTAAGAAGAAAGATATTATCAACGCCTACTGCCAGAATCAAAAACGGAATCACTTCAGCAATGATCAGTGTACATTTTATACCAAAGAATGAAAATGTGCCAACTGATGAAATGACTGATACTAATACTACGAAGATTCCAAATAATCCTAGAGAAAATTTCGACTTGACAAGATATCTTCGACTGAATTGCGGCGTAACACTACCAAGAGCAAGAGATGCATAAAGAAACATGAAAACATACGACAGCACTACGATTCTCACGTCAGTGTTACTCGATTTGTTTAGCTCTTTCTCCAAAGAAATCTCAACGTTGAACGATAATCTTAGCCCTCGTTGAGACGCCTCTTTTTGTACTGAAAGTAAGAATAATTCAAGCAACTCTTCCCATTCCTGAATAATTTCGATTCGACGTGGGTCTTCAGAATTGACAACAACCAAGGAAATGACTAGAGCTTTGGAAGTGAGAACGTCGTCATTTTGATAACCGCCAAAGATCATTTCTTTCTTCAACGGCTGCTGAAACGGCGGTAAACAGTTTACGGGAGATTGACTGCAAGATCGGATTTTGCCTTCCCAATCGTCTGGCACAGCATCAAAGTTACCTCCAAAATATTGCGTAACTGATTGAATAACACATGCGTCTCCGAGTGGATTCAAACAAATATCGTCATATTTCACCCCGAATTCGCCGGTCCTTAATTTTGTGATCCGCTCCTCAATACCAAACCACCATCTTAACGTATCGTAATCAGATAATACTGGGCCAGTCTCATTCACCAAGTACATTTGCTGAGCTCTATAGAAGGGACCAAAACTGCTATCGAAAAACTGCTTCTCGGAATATTCGACTGATGTTGGGCTCACCCACAGCTTGATTGGATCGATTTCTAATTGGAATCGAAGTAGTCCCAAAGACAGAATTACGACGATTAGCAATGACGTCGAGATTACCACTGCAGGGAAACTCGCACAAAACCATCCTAGCTTGGAAAACCCAGATTGCAATACCGTGTTCAATTGATATGGAGCAGTACTATGATGGTGGCTATAATTGACATTGCCGCTAATTCTGTCGTCGTCGTCTGCCTCTTCTCCACTGGCTCTTCTGGTTACCATGCTATGATGATGCCTCAAGAACGCTGGCCGTTGGTAAAAATCGTCCTCGTATTCATCTTCTGAATCAATATCGTCATTATGAAGTAAGCCAGAATACTCATTCGCTTTTACAACTCTTCCTCTTACCACTCTGTAGCCCCATGCTCCCATTATTAGAAAGCATAGCCCGAAAACATACAATACCCAAATAGCCAGCGAGAAACATAAAACCCTTCCACCAAACAGTTTACAGTGCTTCACATCCAGACTACTGTTTCCCTCTCTTACCGGTTCTAACTCCGGACAAGCGACCGAGCAGTCCGAGCACGCGCATCGGTATTTCTCGTCTTCATCTCCACAGCTATGCATATCCAGATTACTGCGGACCACCCCTTCGGGGTCTGAATCTTCCGTGTCATTTCCATTCCATGGAAAATTCATCTGAAAAGGAGAGCCACCTAAAAGCGGCTTTTCGTCTCCTAAGAATTTTAAAAATTCCTTATAATTTTTTGCTCCTCCTCCTATTAGGTCCATTGCGAACCCATTTGTTGCCGAGAACTTGACCTCCTTACAGGAATCATAGAAATCGCTGGCCTCGGTCTCATTTACGTAGTAGTTCAATTCCGTAACAATGTCTTTTCCTGTCTTTGATGTGCCTGTCTCAACAATCTCCACAAACATCGATTGATCTGGCGAACATGTGAAATGGCAGAAGAACTGGAAAAAGTTCTCTTTACAGGCAGGACAGGACGCTATGATGCCTTCTGCCTTATTCAGATTCGTCTTTAAATTATCAATCTGTTTACTATCGCAGCAAACCTTCCCTTCAAGAAACGTCTCTCCGCATATTCCCACCAAGGCCGCTCGAGTATCGGCATCAGGCTCAACAGCCAGCTCATTCGCCGGGCACGGCAGTTCTGAGCCAAAAAATGACTTTTTTCCACACTTCGTAAGACATGTTAGTTTTCCCCGCCTCAGGCGACTGGGTGCTGCCCAGACCCGTTGTCTTCTCGCTTCGCTGAAGCGTTGGAGCCAACTTACGTTTCCGTACAATGAACATGTTCCGGGCTCCCTCACTACCGAGGCAGTGTCCACGGAGCCATCTCCATCCACCCCATGGAGTGAAAACACTGCATTCCAAACCCCAAGCAATTGCCAGGAAACTGGCCCAAACTTCATTTTTCTAAACCAGGGTCAGTCTCACTCATTCAATTGTGATATGATATATATATTTAAACCTCTCTCCGATGACCCCCGCTTATATGGTGGCTATCAATCGAGTTGCGGCGGGATTAGATATAACACCCCAACCCATATCTTGCTGCCTGTCGGTCGCGTGCCGAGCGATACGGAGGCCGATTCAGCAGATCATGCCATAACCAGTTCTAAAGATAAGGATTAGGTGCGATACGATATCTTTCATAGAGGAGAATGAGGTGAATCTAGGAAATGATGTGGGAAATTGTAATTGTTTCTTATGTCTGTAGCTGTTTGTTTTAAAGTAGAAAAGTTTGTTAGAAGTTAGATGACAAGTAGAAAAGATTAATGAACATAAAAGTAATAGATACATATAAGGATAGTATATATCAACCTTATGACGATAACCCTCAAAGTGGAAAAACACAGGGGGATATAGTAATAAGATATCATTACAATCATACAATCATACAATCATACAATCATACAATCATACAATCATATAATCATACAATAGTGACAACTAACAAACAAAGCATCTGGGTTCTTATTGGATGATATCTCTATTTCGGATTATAGCACCCACCCAATACCAAACTTTAAATTGATCTCAAGCTACTTCTACAATGCGTATCGGACAATCTACCCGGGGGTGTCCAGAAAGTGGGATATTTAGCGTCATCCAATTAATACCATTATTATATCTGAATATGTCAGGTTCACGAGTTATCTCTACCTCTTTACTCGCTCGTATCGGCCGCCCAGCATGGCACTGATACTATCAACCTTACACGGCTGATACTCCCCATTCCAGCCAGAAGCTCCTACGGGACAGACCATCTAAAGCAATAGGGAACATGTACACCGCCCATCCATCCGCTACCGTATCCGACCGTGCTCCTTCCCCAGCTCAATTGCCTTTATAATTCTACAATGGTAAGTATTGATTGACAGGAACTGACAGTTTTACGCTGCCCAACGAGCAATCTGTCAACTGTCCCTCATATTAGCTCGCACGTCTCTTCTACCTATTCTCTAACTCTCCAGTCTGGCGACCCTTTTGATGCCTCTTTGGATCTCCTTAGAAGGTTGGATCCAAAGAACATAAGTAAAAACTTGACCAGCTTATGCCGAATCTCCCCATCTCTTGCCGAAGATCTTCTGGCATCTGTCGACCAACCTCTGGGAGTCGAGGTATGTTCCGAGACAAAGAAACAGTTCTTGACTTGTGACTATAACCGTGATGGAGATAGCTTCCGGTCGCCTTGGTCGGACAAGTACGTCCCGCATATTTCGGACGCTCCACATCCCAGTGCTAGTCTACGAAAGCTCGAGGTCTTAGCTAATGATTCGTTCGATATCTACCGAGATCTGTATTACGAGGGAGGCATTTCTAGTGTATATTTGTGGGATCAAGACGACGGGTTTGCTGGAGTTGCTTTATTCAAAAAGAGTAGGTTGAGGTTATTCAAAGTGGTGTTTTCGTTTTGCGTAGTATACTAACTTGTCAGGAGCTGAAAGAAAATCAACGGGGAATGGAATATGGGATAGCATCCACGTATTTGAAGTGGAGAATGGCGGAAGACGGTCTGCTACTTATAGAGTGACGTCGACCGTTATTTTAGACTTGAATGACAAAAGCGAGAAGTTGGGCTCGTTGGACATCAGCGGGAACCTGACTCGTCAAACAGAGAGAGTCCTGTCTTTAGAAGACGAATCGTCTCATATCGCCAACATTGGCACCTTGGTCGAGGAAATCGAATCCAAGTTGCGCAATATCTTGAACGAGGTCTACTTTGGCAAGACCAGAGATATCATTGGGGATTTACGGACTGTTGCCAAGTTGACCGACGTTCGTACTGAGCGTGCGCTTCAAGGAGAAGTTGCCAAAGGCCTTGGTGCGTAGCTGAATACACTGCTTATTGTTTGATTTTCTATTGATTGGTCCACCATACTGGACTCTCGTGCCTCCGGCGGCCGGGCTCTGCCCGGACCCGTTGTACTCGCTCCGCGAGTCGTGTTTTGATAAACGGATAAATAAATAAAATATATACAAATTACCGGTCGATAACACCCTCATTAACCAGATTACTAAGATACGTTTCATAGGGCCCTTTGCGAACGAGCTCTTCTCTGGTGTTCAATTCCTTACGTGCAGACTGAGACCGGAGTTTCTTGCTGATTTGCCTGTAAAGCTTCCTACTTTCTTCAGTATGCAGTTGGTGGTCGTAGTCGTACTGGGCCGTTTCAGTGGGATATAGAGCTAGCAAGTTCGCAACTTTCGAACTGGGTGACACTGCGTTCTTATCATTGGGGTCAAAAGGCTTGAAAGAACGCTCCCCCCATCGAAGGACATACTGAGCCTGAGTCCATAGCAAAGATATCTCGGGAGTAAGTTTCCTGCTAAGAGAGAAGTTAGACTTTGATAGCAACTTTTGCGAATTGTAGTACTCAAACTGAGTTCGAGCTCTTAGAAGCCATCTCTCACATGATTTAGTCCGGTGAACGCCATAAAATACACGATTAACAAGCTCGACCAGTTCGTACTTGCATGGATGGAATGGGCTTCGAACGGCGGCTTCGATCATATACTGATACGTGATGCAATTAGGTTTGATATTCCAGTCTGGGTTCGATATCATGGCACTATAAATACCAATGAACCAGTTGATTTTGCCCTCATGAGCAAAATACTGCCCGAACCCGTTCAAAAGACTAGTGGTTGGAGTGAGATGCCATTTATTCAACGCATAGTGGACATATTTCCAGGCAATATCGATCGATTCATGAGAATTGGCAGGCGTCTCATGTTTCTCATTCAACAACCGATTGATGACAGTGTTAACTGCATCTATGCCAACATCATACGTTTCAAGCTGCTTATCAAGATACACCATGGTCAGCCTGGGACCTACTTGATTAGCCACATCGGCAACACAAGTTGTCAGGCCCCGTTTACTCAGTGGCACTTTCTTCTTGGACATCTCGGTAAGCACCCTAGCCTTGTGCAGCCCTTCAGGCATGGTACTGAGGACAATATTCCAGGTGTCAATATTGACGGGAATACCTTTAGATCTCATTTGCTTGAGATAGCCGTCGACAACCCGCAGTGGGTGGATCTTCCACTGGTCTCTGTCATTGTTCAAGCGGTATCTACAGGCCATTAATAGGATATTGTACGTATCAGTATTTACCGATATGCCTGATGATAACATATCTTGAAACAACTGCCTTGAACTGCGAAGGTCGCCATTGCGGATCTGGTATGCTATGCCTGTGTTGAACGCTTCAGTGGATAGACAGTTCATGGTAGTACGGTTGTTGACTCGAAGAAGGTCTTTGACAATGGACGATACCAGCCCGTTAGGAGACGAATACATGGCATTCGAGTTATGGTGTTTGGTAACTGATTTGAGGTAATCGGCCAGGCCCTGTTTGGTCCAGTGAGATGGAAATCTAGGAAGCCGTTGAGATGTATATGTTCGCTGCAAGATCATCTCGGTATTACTAGATGAAAGTGCGGTTCTCATCGATGCCAGTACTTCTAGAATGGATCGGATGTAGACATCGCACCTATCTATTTGTGCTTGTCGATTGGGCGTATTATTATCTTGTCCTTCTTTCAGCAGACTCAATAGAGTGGAATTATCTGACAGATCACGTTTATTGATCAGCGGCATCAGGCCATGATATGTGCGTAATTGGTTGTTAAGATTCTGATAGAACTTTGGCATATCAGGAGATAAACTTGGCATTTGGGTTGAAGACACATCGGTAGTAGTCGTAGTAGTAGGACTGGCTTGAGAGGCCTCAACCGTTGTCGATAGAGGCTCATTATCAGATCTGACAGCAGATACACAAAACAGTTGCCTATTAGGAGCAAGGCCATTTTTCCAGGCTCTTCGCAGTAATGGGCTCAAACCCCGGCCACGACCATTTTGCATATTTTCTCGATAACATTAAACGAACAAGTCTAAATGGCATATAGTTAAACAGTTCAACCGAAGATGCGGATAAACTTAACCAGGGTTAGGCGCTTTCGCGCGCACGGCGGTGATGGCTGATCGATCCGCACTTCAAATGACAAACTCGCGAACGCCCGCTACTTACTCCATCAACCTCCTTCAGCTAACAAGCACTCTCGACTTCATAATCACACAACATTCGACAACTGTTCCTTTTCTATTATGCCGTCTACAGAGTTACCGCCTAGGGAGCCGTCCCAAAGATTGGCGGAAAAGTCGCGACAGAAAAAACAACTGCGAGAACAAGGCCCAGACCAAGACCAACTAGCGTCATCTGGGACTAATCGACGAGGTAGAAAGTCATTTGCAGCGTCTTCAAGTCTAAACGGCCAAGCAGGTCGTCAACCGCCAGCAGACTTATATCCAGGATTGAATGATCTTAGCGATGCTTTGGAAGCAGTTCCTATGGACATTGTGCGCCATTTCACTCTGCTAAAAGAAATCGATGCCAAATGCGTCGGTACTACTCCTTTGTTAGGAGAACTGATTGTGGAGTTTTTGTCATTGCCAGTTCCATCACCAGCTACGTTACAGGCAGCATTAGCTGCTTCTTCATCGTTAGGAGCACTTCCTGGTGGTTCTCAAGCCTCAACTGATAGTAATAACGGGCCGGACGGTGGTAGTGGTGGAGCGACAGCAGCAGCAGAATTCTCTGTTTCTGAAGAGGAGATTGCTTCAATTGTGAAAAGAGAAGAATTATTGGCCCAGATCCGTAGACTGATTAACGAACTGGTGCCTTGTCTGGAAGAGAAAATGCATGTTGCGGGAGTTGCTGCCGATGCTATGGCAAGGCATATTGCACGGATCGATTATGACTTTGATCTGATTTGTAAAAATGAGATTCCTTTACGGATCCAAATGGGCCCAGCGAATCATCCGGCATTTATTGCTGAGACAAGGCTGATTAACGAACAGCAAAAAGGAGCGCAAGCAAGCCGTAGCGAGTCTCGTCGTGAAGCCATGGCTGCTAAGAAAGCAGCCGCTGCTGCTATTGATAACGGGATTCAGTCTGGCTCAGGAGCCGGATTAGGTGCTGCGGCGAGTAATAGCAAAGGAGGAAGAAATTCCACTCCCACTCTCAAGGGAAATTCCGGATCTGGTACTGGAGGAGGCGCTGGAGGAAATTCTGGATCGGGGACTGGCAGTGGAAGAGGCCGCGGTGCTGGTAAAACCAGTTTGGGAACTACGGGTGGATCTGGTTCAGCAGCCGGCAATTCTGCCAACTATCAATCCTCACAATCGGCGTCCAGTCAGCCCGCTGTGAAACGTCGTAAGGGCAACAGTTCTAATAGTAAGAACAACACCGGCCCAGCAATCAACGCAAATGTCGCTAATTCTAATTCTATTCCTGGCGGTGTCAATATGGCCAATACTGGCAACAACAACGCCGCCTATAATGCCTACAACAACTACGAGTTCCAACCTAATTATGCCAATTCAAATATGAATCAACCGTCTTCCATCACCCCACAAGGACCAGGAAGGCCTGCTAACGCTCCATCTAATGTAAACCAGTACAACGAGTACCAGAACAGTTCGCTAAACGCCGCCCAAATGAACCAAAGCTATAATGACAATCGGAATTACAATTCCGGCAATGCGAATGCCAACGATAATTCATACAATGAAAATAATGAAGGACAAAATTACGAGACCAACGAACCAATTTCCCGACCAGGGACGCCTGCCAATGGAAGTGGACGAAGAGGAGGACGGCAGCGGACGCGGACAGTGGGAAATAACGCCGCCGCGTCCAATCAAACCAAAGAAGAAGGTGAGCCTGTATATTGTTACTGTCAACAGGTATCGTTTGGTGAAATGGTAGGATGCGATGGACCCGATTGCAAACGCGAATGGTTCCATCTGCCGTGTATTGGACTGTCGTCTCCTCCCAAAGGGCAATGGTTCTGTGAGGAATGTTCTGTCAAGTATAAGAAGCGTGGAGGTTCTGAGAAGCGGTAGAATCGGGGTTTTGTCTATTTATTCATATATATATATATATATATATTGTTATTTGCTGTGTATAGTTTGTGAGCTGGCCCCCGCGTGTGTTTGGCAGCTGTGGGTGTAGTTTTGGTGCCCTATCAGTAGCGACTAGCGATGTTGGAATCGCTCATTGTGTAGATATTCATATATGTTATCCTTTATTGCTGGCTATGGGTAGGCTCACTTTTCTCTATCAGTAGCGACTAGCGATGTTGGAATCGCTCATTGTGTAGATATTCATATACATTGCCCTTCACTGCTAGCTATGAGTAGGCTCACTTTTCGCCATGATTCTCTATCAACTAACGTCCTTTATACCCACAACCTTATTTCCTTTATCTGTACCAATTAACCACCTCGTTTGTTCAGTTTACGTCCATACTCCTGAAATATCCCCTAGACTCCTGGCTCGTACACTTCAACGTCGCATATTACCAAATTGGGAATTTCAGGGGTAGCCCAGCCCAGCCCAGTCCTTCGCAACCACCGGAGTTTAAATATTCTTCATTCCACATTTTCTGCTCTAATAATATCTTACGTTACAGATGGGTTTTAGAATGCTGTTTAGTTTGATTCAACAAGGTAACATGAATCATCTATCACTGGATATGAAACATCCAACCACATGTTAGTCTATAGATAATGACCGGTTATTACATATATTTGGCCCAATTTAGGTTTCACAGCTTGTTTGTGTAATTTCTGTGACACCTCCTATAGGGGATCGGAAAAAAGGCAGGCGAAGGGGGGGGGGACGAGGGTTCTAAATGCTCGCTGTCATTGAACAATAGCCTATACGATTCACTGTTTGATCCCAGAAACATACTCCAGTAAAGAAGGTCTACACCCAACGCAAACATGTAAATTTGCATGTTGATAAATTTAGGCTATAGCATATAGACGCGATAGACAGTAGGAACTACAAGAGGATCGGCGATGGTCGCTAACGTAAAGTTTACATTCGATGGCCCTAGAGGACGGTTCGTAGGCAGACGCGTAGCTCGTTTCGCTCGGTTAGCGAGTTGGGTAGACCGGTCCCATCTGCCAGACAGCACGAGCTCCCACTGGCTGCTGTTCAAAAGTGTAAGCGTAGGGACTCGAAAAGTACTATCTCATGTGAGATCACCGGCTGGATCAACTTGTCGTTCAATATAGAAAAGGGTGATGACATGCATCAGCAGAGAAGCGCTCAACAGCAAACAAAAAGGGGTGCCAAGCGGAGCTGGATACACGGGATATGAGATCGGGCGGGTTGCGGTAGGGACAGTTTGCGGATGCAGCTGTCAAAATTTTCAATCTCAATCTAAGTTTGCGTCTTTGAGTGGGTCGCGAATACGTTAACTGACTAGCAGAGCGGGTGAGACCATCAAGATCGCGTATTGAACCTTGTGGTGCAAGTTTGTTGTGTATGATTGAATCAATTGGTTCCTTGGCAGTATGTAAAATATATATTATATCCAAAGAGCCCGAGGCACTTTTGTTTCCTTGGTGTGGAATAATGTCAGCATAAGGTCCTTATTATTATATAATGTGTACGGGTGGATGGGTGGACTGGTGGATGGGTGGATGGTGGACGGGCCTACTGGGGTACTGGTGTACTGGTGTACTGGTGTACTGGTGTACTGGTGTACTGGTGTTCTGGTGTACGGGTGAATGGGTGAACGGGGGTACGGGTGCTCTGGAGCCCTGGCGTACGGGCACTATATACCGTAATTGTGGTGTGCTTTGCCAGCATGAGCGATTGTACAGGGCGTACGGTAGGAGCTTCTAACTGAATCGCCTGTATCGGAGGACGGGCGAAAGCCTCGACGCTTGCGTGCCTGTTCTTTTGTAGACCGAGACTTATTGGGTGAGACTTGAAACAGAGACTCATAAGGCTCAATACTTGGATAGGCAGGAGGCACCTAGGCTCTAGACTTACTGTTTAGTCCTTACAGAAATAGAATCTGTACTAGTAGTAGACTTCTCCCACCATTACAACCTTGGACTTCTCCAACCACTACAACCTTGGACTTCTCCCACAACTACAACCTCATACTTCTCCAACCACTACAACCTTGGACTTCTCCAACCACTACAACCTTATACTTGCTCCTATACTTGCTCCTATACCGTCGCGTACCCTCTCTATCCCAACACTTCGACGCATGTCCATCGTCACTAGAAACCCCTTCCATACTTTGCCTACTTTACCTATAACTCTCTTACGGACCTGCGTGCTCCTGCCTTACTGCACTGCTCCTCCGATCCACCAAATAGCCGATCGGGAGCCGACAGGCCCTTTTTTATTGCATGTTATTTTTTGTAGATATGGATCAGTTCAGGCCCCTAACAAAGGTGAAAAAGTAAACGTAAAGGGTGTTCCAGCCGTTCGGTCGGGTCTGCGGCGGATGGAGCTGCGCATGGCTGGAGTAGGAAAAGAGAGGAGAAAGGGGGGATAAGGGCGACCAGAAATGGCTGCCAAAAAGAGGAGACGAGAAAGATCAAGGGACCAACTATGCAGCGCAGTAATCAATTTTTATAATTTATATACGGGGGTTTATATAAGAAGCGTAAATTAATGAAATATTTTTGATTAGACGGCAAAAAAAAATTAGATTGGATAAGAGAGAGAAGGAAAAGAAGACGGACAAAATAAAAAAGTCTGAACAAGAAAACGTCTAAGCTAATAACAAAATTGGAACAAAATAAAGACTGAACAAGAAAAAGTCTCAGCCAGTATCAAAATTGAAAAATTGCAACAAAATAAACACTGAACAAGAAAAAGTCTCAGCCAATAAAGATTGATTGACCATTTGCGTTTGAAAACAAATCATTTAAAATCACTCAATTGGTTTGGTTTCATTTTCAACATTGATTTATTCTCACTTCTACATCCTCAACTCATAGTCATAAAATCATGCTTGTAAAAGAATATAAACTGGTTGTCGTTGGAGGTGGTGGAGTCGGAAAATCAGCCCTCACTATCCAACTTATCCAGAGCCAATTTGTCGATGAATATGATCCTACTATTGAAGACTCGTACCGTAAGCAGTGTCTTATCGATGATGAAGTAGTCATACTGGACGTACTGGATACCGCCGGCCAAGAAGAATACTCGGCAATGAGAGAACAATATATGAGAACAGGAGAAGGGTTCTTGATAGTATACTCGGTCACTTCAAGGTCGTCGTTCGATGAGGTGAAAAACTTCCATCAACAGATTCTTCGTGTTAAAGATCAGGACGAATTCCCAATCGTGATTATTGGCAATAAAATCGATCTCGAGCATGAGCGACAGGTGTCATATGAAGAAGGCGAGCAATTGGCGAAAAAACTGGCATGTCCGTTTTTAGAGACGTCTGCTAAACAGCGGATCAACGTCGATGATAGTTTCTATTCTTTGGTCACAGAGGTCCGGAAGTTCAACCGAGGAGATTCCGGGTCGGAAAAGTCTGGATCCATTACATCACCGTCGAATAATAAAAGCACCCCTACTCCATTGAACCACGAGGCTGCATATTATAGTGGGAATACAATAGGAGGAGGACCCTCGAATATCGGTGCCAGAGCAAAGCAATCCAAAGATGCGAGTACTAGGTATGATGAGAAGTCGGATCGAGATGGATGTTGTTGTGTAATAATGTAAGTGAAGACGTAGTGGGTGCTGATGAATCTCGGTTGCTTCATCTGTTCGTTTCTTAACTGTCGCGTATGTTCTTCTTCATTTTTTCTCCTTCCTTAACTCTCCCCTCACGACGATACGAAATTTTTTAGGCTCCTGTTTCTTGTTTTATCTCATTTGTACTTGTGTTGTGCTTAATTCAAACTATAAAATGTAAATAAACGAATGACAATGTTAATATCCTATGTATATCTAATTTTTTATTTATTTATTACATGGTATTAGTTAATAAAGTGATACACTATAAAATGTAATAACAAACTACCAAATACAAAGTCCCCAAAAGCTCTTTCCGGTGAAACGTTTGAAAACTCTTTAGCATTCTCGGGATTGGTTTGGATCCGAAGTGCAGCTGTTAGAACAAACTGGCCCACGGTAGCAGCAAATCCGCCTAGAAACCCATTAAATGGCTTATCTTGTTAGTACCATACGACCGTCTCCGACATTTCCTCTTCCCGCTTACACCCAACTTACAAAAGACCCTACTACCACACAGAATACAAATTGAAAGGCTCCTAATAATACCAAGAAAACTAGAAAGCTATCAATCAACGTCGTCCTCTTGGTACTATTTTCTCTATAGTTGGACAGTACTTTTGAAAAGATTTTGTTAAAATCCGACGAAATGGCATTCACACTCGCCACTGCCGAGCCATCTTTCTTTTTAATAACTGGTTTCCTGGCCATGCTGTGCGGATTGAATTGCAAATATCGAAATGAAATACGGGTACCTACGTATGTATATATATATAGCTTTTCAGAGTGTACACGCATCTTCGACTTGCTCGACCTGCTTCTCACTGACTGCTACCTGCTACCTCTTACAGCTAACCGGCGCTTATAAGCATAGGCTGGAAATCGCCCATCTCGCAAACGGCCGCTACCAAATAGCACCGTAAGCACGTGAATACATCTCGAACGTTAGATTCGATTTCAACGATCCTCAGTCTCGACTATTATATATCTCAATCCATCATCCTTTTATTCTCACCAGATACATTCCGCTGCTTTCCTCCGTAACGCTGCCATTACGCTACCTCATTACACCCCTTCACCCAACATACACATGTCATCATTAAATCCCAATGATGCCGCGATAAGTTCGTCTACCGCTTCACAGTCAGTCGCCGAAATAAGAAGACCTCCTCCAGTACGTTTGGTACCGCCTCTCAACTTCGCACTGGCAGAGAGACAGCTCTACCGCAGTGGCCAGCCGGCGCCCATCAACTTTCCTTTCCTCCGAGGCCTTCATCTGAAGAAAATCGTCTGGCTAGCAGTAGAGGATCCGTCCGATGCGTTTCTAGGGTTCGCCGATGACAATGAAATCGAGTTCCACCATCTCGGACTAGTCACCGAAGGAGGAAACCCGTGGGACCAATTGACTGAATCGTCCATTGTCAGTGCTCTAGATATAATTATGAACATGGAAAGCTATCCGCTGCTCGTATGCTGTGGAATGGGCCGACATCGCACTGGCACCGTGATCGGGTGTCTACGGCGGCTGCAAGGATGGAATTTCGCCAGTATCTCTGACGAATACCGCCGATTTGTCGGTGCCAAGGGCGGTCGGGTCCTTATTGAACTGCATATCGAGGCCTTTGACACAAAGGCCATCCACGTCAACCTGGACTGTGCCCCAGACTGGTTCACCAACACCCGGCGGGTCCCGCCATTGACCGAGCCCGAGACGTGAGCTGCCTCAGGCTATGACCTCCATGCGGCGGGTGGTGGTCTCTTGCCAGACACCCATCTCTCGCTGCACTCAGGCAGACTGCGGATAGCTATTCTGCAAACTACAGGCGTGCTTCTATTAGAGACCTGTTCATTCTGTACATAAAATATAATGATGTCGTAACGAACCGAGCGCAGCGAGCAACGGGTCTGGGCAGAGCCCAGCCGCCGGAGGCAGTCCCTCCCAGACACTGTGCCCCTGGCCCCTCAACTGGGCGTCGTTTGAATATTGAACGTGACTTTGGGCAGTTGGTCGGCGTCAAACGTGACTGTAGCGTCGATTCCGAGTGCAGAAAGCGCTCCTCGAATGAGCCCTGCCGGGAACCATAAATAGGGAGTCGCCATTCGCAGCGTCTCCTGAGGCCCATACGCAGTGCCCATGCGAGCACAGTACTTGAATTGATTATCAGTAAGAACGTACGTGCCGCGATGATTGGTTTTTAGATTGTCAATCTGCTTTTTGTATAGAATGACCCATAGTTCTTTGCACACGAACTTCATAATATCCAGTTGACCTGTGAACCATGGCCGATCCTTGGTGAAGATTTGTGATAGTCCTAGTCCCACTCGATGACCGTATCCTTCAATGCGATAGTAAACGTCGTCATCCTGGTTTGCCGTGTGTGCAGCATTGACAGCCCTTGACGCCGTCGTCACTGTCACCGGTGTATTTGTATTTGTATTTGTACCTGCTCCACTCTCAGATATCGTTCCCTCTTGCATCGAATCCTCTATCATCTGCTGGACAATGTTCTGTGCCAGCGGCACTATTTCTATAAGGAGGAAATCCAGCGAAGACGCTGCCACCAGCTTAGTCGTGCCAGTAATGTACGGCGAATCGGATTCCATTCTAACACAACAACACAACACAATCAAATAAAAGGTTTAAGCGGAAACCGGTCAATAGATAATGAGATGACGAACGGTATCGACATCTGATCCAGCTAACTGATTGATGTTGGACGAACGCGCGCCAGCGCCATGTATATCTCATATCTCGTACGGCTGCTCGCGCTGGACATGGAGCTCCAAGGGACTGGCAACGTCTACCACTGGCGGACGGGCGTGGTCCGGAACCGTACTTCGTCTCGCTCGCTTGCTGAAATCGTGGGTACGTAGACTGTTTATTTAGCGGGTCTAGAACGATAAATGGAGTGCCGTTGGGCCATGAATGGCTCTGTGTCTTGTTTCACCGTGCGTTCATATTTCGTTGGCGTATGCGGTCTGGTGTGCTCGGTTTTCCATTATTCGGTCCAAATTAGGAAGGCACCTTCTCCTCTGAAAACTGTGCATAGAACAGATCCATATATATATATAGACGTAGGACGGATGTTTTTAATATATATATATAGCAGCAAATATCTAGGTCGCTTGACATTTAGCTCTGAAAAATTATTTTCCGAATATTAATAGAGAAAGCAATTATGGAACCAGATAAACTACCTCCACAACCCACGTTCAATTCACGAGTGCCGGCCCGTCATTTGTCAGGTCTCTCGGAAGACGGTTCAGTACCGTATGACGCCAACGTGTCCCTTATCTCGGCTAGTCTAGGTGCCGTCTTTATGGCTTGTATCTCTTGGGCAATTACCCACTCCGACAAGTATCCTCAGCTTCCCTTGTACATATCGGCACTTGCGGTATTTCATTTCCTTGAATTCTATGTCACGGCTCGATACAATCCAAATTCAGTATCAATAGACTGTAAGTACAGACTCTACAAGAGTGCAACTGCCACAATCAACCTTCAGATGACTAACCAGTAAAGCTTTTCTGTTCAACAATGGGAAATCATATGCAATTGCCCATATTGTGGCTATAATTGAGGCTGTGATTGAAGGGATTCTGTTTCCACAACTTAAAAAATATCGGGCCATCTCGATGATAGGCCTGAGTTTAGGGCTTGCTGGCCAGATTGTCAGGTCATTGGCAATGGTTCAAGCCGCTTCGAATTTCAATCATATCATTCAAAGACGAAGACAACCAGAGCACAATTTGGTTCAAAGTGGAGTTTATGCATTTTCAAGACATCCGTCATACTTTGGCTTCTTCTATTGGGCAGTGGGATTACAGATACTCCTAGTAAACCCCATTTCAGTTATTGTATTTATAATTGTTCTATGGAAATTCTTTCATGACCGCATCGAAGACGAAGAAAAGCATTTAATCAGATTTTTTGGAGAAAAGTATTTAGATTATAAAAAGTCCACATCGACCAGGATTCCATTTATCAGATAATTCTGATTTGTTGAGAAAATTATTTAGATTATAAAAAGTCCACGTCGGCCAAGATCCCATTTATTAGATAGTTCTGCATGAGAAAAGTATTTAGATTATAAAAGGTCCACATCGACCAAGAGTCCATTTATTAGCTACTTCTGATTTGTTGTTGGCACTGGTGGTTGTTTTAGATCGACCCTCGCTGATAGTTCAGCTTAGCAGATCATTTCAACATTCCCATAAGACCGCTAATATCATCCATTGTACGTCAGCTTATAAATTTCGACCAGCTATCTATTCAGCAGAGTAGCTTTTGTAATTATATGTTTGAACCATTTGTAAATAGGATAGATTCTTTATAATGGGATTCGTGGAGATAGCCCACAATTACTCCTGACACAGCGACATACTATCGAGGTTATATAATATAAAATAAATGGCCCAAGAGAAAGATATGTTCAAGCAAACATCTATACCATGAACATGGCCATCTCTGCTATCGCTTGGTAATGGGCGGAGATCGGTTTATTTCCTTGAGACGGTTGATTTAGTATTGTTTAGTATTGCAATGACACCAGCTCTAATCATCTTAATTCATCTATTGTGTCCATTATAAATATACTAGCAAAAAAAACTTCAGCACCTTCTGTTCACGCCTGGTCTCCCACGGCATTACTGATCAAGGCTCTCAGAGGCTTGAATATGATTGATCGGACGGGAAATCTTATTTTACTCTGGATATGGCCGAAGCTGATATGTATCTCTCTACGGCCGTATTCAGATGAGCTCGAATTCGAATTTCCAGAAAGATGTTTTTAAAATCGAGCCTATTCCAAAGCACAATGTATATATTCATTGTCTCTCTTATATTCTCCGCGTACAATTTCAGACTGGCCCAAACTAGAAAATTCAGGGGCACATTGTCCATACCTTTGCATATATCCTGTTAAAGGACTCACATTCACGTAACTTCCCCATTAGTACTCAGGTATATAAAGATAATGCAAGATTCGATAAATCTATCAATCGCGAATACAAATTTATATACGAGTTATGCCAATTACGATTAAAATCCCTAGGACGCTTGTATCGTCATCGAGCGAAGGGATCTCATGGTCGCAGGATGGTCGAATAGCCGTGGTGACTGGCCAACATGTTACCATTCTATCACCTACAACCATCGATCCCGACGAAGATGAAGACGATAAGAGAAAAAAACTAAGATACAATATCAATTCCACGTCTCCAATAGATGAGGTGAGATCGTACTATAATGGCATTCTAAGTGCAAACGACCAGCAGTTTTCACTGAGTGCTACTACAAGCGAGACTTTATTTGTCAATGTCGATTGGTCGCCATCTGGAATGTCGTCAATTACATGTGGTTGTCTACTGGCTACTCTAACAAGACGTGGAGAGGTGATTATATTCGAGCAAAACGGGAATCCGACAACTAAAAAATGGAAAGCACGATTCAATTTAAGTCAATTGATGTTGGATGAGATTACAGATAATGGCGGGGCCGAAGTAGCTTCCGATGAAGATAAGAACGTTCTTGATGATGAGCAGTTGAGAAGTTTACGAATTCATAGTCTGGCATGGTCGGAAAGGGTGGCAGGTAATGAACTAAATGGTGATAAATGGGGAACCTCGTTGCTAGCAGTTGGATCGGAATTGGGATATATTACGATATACGAAATCAACTCAAAAAAGCTAGTCAAGGTCGGCGAGTTTGAAGCTGGCGATGGGTGGATTACAGGTTTAAAGTGGTCCTCGTGGAGAACGAAGCAGAATGTTAATGGTAGTGGAAATAATATAACATCAAATGGTAATAGTAATGCCGGTGGTGATAAAAGCAATGGCATTAATGAGCCTCTATCTTCATCGACAGCAATCCTCTCAATTTCAACATCTTCCAATCAACTACTTACGAAAGTCGTTAGATGGGACAACAAGCAAACGCCAGTAGGAGACCTAGAAGATAAAATGGATATAGATGGCGAACCTTCGCCTAGTGCTACAGGTCAATTGAGCTTACTAGAAAATGAACTACTACTTCCAAGCTCGCGATTCCTCCTATCTGTTCAAAGATGGTACCATGACGAAAGTACCGCTGTAGATGTCCTGGCAGTGGCACGTATTCGTCATATTGAGGTGTTTCTTTTCTCTAATAACGAATCTACCAAGAAACTGAGCTTTGATACAGACTTTTCGATCCTGCCGACTGGACTCGTCATCCACAAAATGGCGGCAAAAGAATCAGAAGAATCGATAATTCAAATCACCGCCACGTCTTGTAAAGGAGAATCATACTCTGCGAACGTAGATCTAATATCAGCGTCTCCAGTAGATCCAGATGGCAACAAGGCTTCTCTCACCGACGTCATCAGTACATTAGTCACGAAAAGAAAAAAACGAACTACTGACGCGTTAGTTACTGCGTTGGTTAATTTTGAGTGTTTTGGTACCATGGCTCATCCTCACGGAACTTACATGGCGCTTGCTTATACTCTTACCCCAATTGATAAATTGAGATATCCAATTCTCTCTCAACAGTCTTGTAGAGTGGTGCTTTTACCTCTTCGTAGTAATGAGACTTTGAGCAGTCTGCCAACTCCTGCTGTGGGTAAAGTTACCGACGGAGCTAGCATGTCTACGTGGTGGGAAATTCTCACTTTACAAACATTTATATCCAGATCTGACAGAGAAACATACATGTCTAGTATTATTGAAATGTTACAAAAAGATGAAGATACAGAGGCTAGCAATATTTTAGATGCTAATGAACAAATCAAGAGTGCTGAAAGTGAAGACAGCCTGCACATGAAACTTTACAAATCTCTTTTCAATTGCCAACTTGACAGACTCCGCCTTTTGCATCATCTTCAAATGAAAGATTCAAAGGTGATCTTGAAAGTATTAGCGAATATTGTTCTTCATCATGTCAACAACTTAAAAACAGATAATCTTAATCTAAGTGCCCTTGATAAAGGTTTACTTTTGAGTTATAACAGTGTGGTTGACGACGGATGTGCTCCTATATTCAAAGATGAAGAGTCGAGTGAGGTCGCCATATCCGGCGGATTTTTTGTGGAATCTTTTGATTTCACCAGTGAAACTGCCAAGGACGTTGGTTCAATTATATCAACAAATGGCGTTGTATGGAAGCGGTGTAGCGTGACACTCTTGCCGCTGACGTCCAAGGAGGTCTTGACTTGTGAGGGTTGCCAACTGAAACGAATCAAAGAAGTTGCTCAAGCAGATATATTTGCAGCCGAGATCCTTCGAGCGGTGGATGTTTGTATGTATTGTGGGTCGCATTATCATGAGCGATAAGCGGCGGTCGTCGCCTGGGCAGAGCCTAGGACACGGCCTAATCTAAGCTATTTCTAATATTCCAATATGAGTCCCATAAGTCACGAAATTCAGCATTTTGACTCTTTCCTGCGAAATGAATTACCAGATCGCCGGGCCAAAACCTATCGTAACCCTTTGTATTTTTATTATGGTAGGAATTGAATAACCGTTGAGGAACCAATGCAGTATGATCATACACGGCTTTATATTTCGTGAGCAGATGTATGAATGCGTCTTGTTCCAGTCGAGTGAAGTTAAAATTGATCATTTCTTGAGAGTCCCAAATATCGAGAAGAAACGAGGAGAATTCCGATCGACGAAGGAAAAACGAACCAGCATTTATCCCGATCGAGTCTTGAGAAAAGATAAAATCAACGTCAGAGATTCGTACCTGGCCGCGAGACTTAAATATCAAGCCCTTGAATGTCTCTCCTACGTCATTTATTGGTCTATCATATGTGAGTCTATTTTCAAGGACATGACCATGAAGCAAATGCTCAGCCAAATCAATTTTGGGGTTCATGATTATCGCATCCATATCTAGCCACCAAATCCATTGAGCAGATGGGTTTTCCTTCATTGCTTCACGAATGGCCGCCACTTTAAACCATACTGGGTGAAAATTGGCCCTTTCGGGGGTCTTGAATTTGGTAGTATTAACAAAATAATGGCCGTAGTTATGTAACTTGGCGTAGTTGTCGCGGTTTTCAAGCGCCATGGAGAGAATCTCGGGGTCATTTCCTGTAGCTTGTGTATCATCACAGGCAGATACAATTAAGATCTCATTACCATTGGGCTTGACTTTACCGTCGATTCGTTGAGATTTAGGAATATAATAACTCTCTCGGATTGTAGAATTCTCCAGCTCCATTAAATGATCGCGAATTGCAAGAAATTTATTATGCAATTGCTTATCAGAGACTGATAACGCTGTGGATTTAGGTTTGTCAATATGGATTCCATTGGTCATAAATAACTCGTTATCGGACTCCTGATGCTGGAATGGCTTATATTGGGCTGCCTGGACCGGGGCCACAACTCCAACAAATTGTTCAGAATCTTTTCTCAAGTTGGTGGGTGCTGCAAATGGCGCCCGTGGCCTCGTCTGTATCTTTTGGTCTGGTTTTATCCTCGAATCTTTCGCATATCTTTGGTTTGGACCAATATTCACGTCGGCTTTCAAGTCCGGCTCTTTGTTATCGCCAGACGTCTTCATTAACACTATGCTACTGTCATTTAGCACGCCCTCGCGTTTCAAAAGACTCAGTAAAGTCCAGATCATCACCACACCCAGCCCCAACACAACATAACTCCTCCTTCGTCTCATGATTATGTCTTATCTATGTGACTATTTAAACTTTCAGGTCTCAGTGTAAGTCTGCTTAAGCTATGCGTTCATCCACTCTGCAAAAGCCGTATGTCGGTAGTACGATCCCTAGAAAAAGTATGCAGGTCGGACAGGCTACTTTCTCGTCATCAGTTATTCCTTTCCAAGGACGAGGAAACGGCAGTGTTTCCTACTAACTATAAATATACAAAACGATGCCGAATAGGAAATCAAGATATCTTTAGTGAATATCACATGGATCTATTTAGTACGGACAGCAGCATCTGCCGTCTCAAAAAAAAAAAAAAAAAAAATTAGTAAACATACTCCGATACAGGGAATCGAACCCTGATCTGGACGGTGAGAGCGTCCTGTGCTAGCCATTACACCATGTCGGATAATTGTTGATTTGTTCCGTATGTTTTTTATAAACACTATTAAATTACCTTTGAGAGCCGCATCACCTGATAAAGCCATGTGATGCCGTGGGCGGCTAATTGACTGCATGCTTTAAGAGTACATATTATTGGGTATATTGATAGTAGGTAGAATATCTATCTATCTAACAATAAATGGTGATAAAAACCGGTAGTAATAGCCAAGGTTGAGCAGGGCGAGTCTCCAAATGTTGCAGACTTAGCTGTCATCGATTCAGTCCTGTATATTCACACGTTGTACAGCTGACTGCAACAAGAAGACGTTTGGGCTTATATTCCTTTTGGAGCCATTAAGCCTCTTTGAACTCCGATTCTTGGTACACCTCATCATGGTAAGTCGTTAATGTATTCATTGCCGTCTCCAGGCGTGATGTAGTGTCCAGGGCTAATTTGCTGAATCATTCAACAATATTAAAGTAAACGGTCTACAAACATCTGAGCAAGGCATTGGCAGATACGCGAACAATGCATCATTTATGTATTTTATAGGACTTTAAACGAGGAAATTATTATTATTAGTTTATTATTTGAAAAATCCTATAACTATCTGGATGGATGTAAAACTATTTTTGTTGAATACCTTTTATGCAATGCGGCGCTCTCTGCAGCGACTTTCTTCGTACACACAAGGGGGGGAAATATCACGCAACTATTTATTTCACGTTCAGACCACCTCAACACTTTTCCCATTACACCACCAATTTCCCCATTAAACAGCCAATTGATTGGAATTGATTGGAAATTTTATAAAAATGCTGGTTGAAGACTCTCATGTTGATATTAAGACGTCCTACGGGACTACAATGAGGGTATTCATTTACCACCCCAACATTCCTGGGTACCCATTGGCTAAGTTCCCCGCAGTAGTCATTTATTCAGAAATTTACCAAGGCAAGTATTGTAGAATATAGTATAGTATTTAATTCGCAAGGTAGACAAACTAACATGGTCGTCTAGTCACCGGACCAGTTGCAAGATTCGCTAGACAAATTGCTGGCCAAGGCTTCATCGTTGCTGCTCCTTCTGTTTATCATAATTTTATGGGACCCGAGGCACTGGCTTATGATACTGAAGGAACTGACTTGGGAAACAAGTACAAGGTTGATAAGCCACTTGAGTCTTATGATGAAGATAACAAACTGACAATTGACTATTTGCTGACATTGAAAACTTGTACTGGTAAAATCGGTGCTACTGGTATGTGTCTTGGTGGACATGTCTCTTTCCGAGCTTCCTTTGATAAGAGAGTCGGTGCTGCAGTAACTTTTTTTGGCACTGATATTCATTCTAGTACTCTTGGAACTACTTCAAATAAAAGTTTACACTCATTGAGTCGTATTCCTGAGATCAATGGTGAGTTGTTGGTTATTTTTGGTACTAAAGATCCTCATGTTCCTGCTGAGGGCAGAGATTTGATTCGTAAGACATTGAGAGATAGCAATGTAAACGCTTCGTTTTTAGAGGTTGCTGGAGCCCAGCATGCCTTTGTCAGAGACGAATCGTCCAAGGGCCGCTTTGATCCTGCCGTCACTGGACTATGTTTCAACATGCTCTTAGAGCTGTTCAACCGAGTTCTCAAGCTTGACCTTGGTCCCAAGGGAGAGGCCGCAGAGGTTGAGGATGTTTGTTAGCTAAGTATGTACTAAATATAAAAAGTTATATCGTGATACTCAAAAAGAAGAGGAACAAGCGTGCTCGCACTGTAGCAATTCTTCATCCCCGCCCTGAGCGACATCGGGGCGATAGCACATAGAAACATAGCTTGCACACGTGACTTACCCTAAAACAACGCGCTGTCATTTTTCTGTGCGGCATGCTTTCCGCCGCAGAACTCGCCCCGTTACAGCTATATCCTAATCACTCGTCAACGAAGAGTCGAAATATCGAAATTGAAAATTTCACTTTGACCACATTGTAGACAAAAAAAAAAAAAAAAAAAGGAGGCCAATAGACCGCCATCTCCAATATTATAAATTCACACCCTTTAAAAAGATGAGACCTATTGTCGTCAAAGGTCATTCCAGACCTCTAACTCAACTCAAATTCAATCGCGAGGGAGATCTGTTATTTTCCACCGCTAGAGATCAAGTCGCTTCCGTGTGGTTCTCTCATAATGGTGAACGCTTAGGTACCTTGTCGGGTCATGGAGGTGCTATCTTCTCTATAGATGTTGATCCAAGTACTACAGTCGCTATCACTGGTGCTGCTGATAGCTCGATTAGACTATGGGATATCAAGACCGGTGTGAATTCCTACAAATGGGACACTAGAGCCACGGCTAGATACGTTCAATTTTCATCAGACGCCAAGCAGTTTTTGGCCGTCACCGAAGAGCATATGGGTCAGAAAGGTAGCGTTGCTTTGTATAATGTTAACGTTGAAGATCAAGCCAACCAAGAACCAGAGCCCACTTTTGTCATTAGATATGCCGAAGGTCAAGCAAAATTCACAACTGGTGCCTGGACCTACGGTGACAGATATATCGTTACTGGCCATTCCAATGGTGAGGTGTCAAAATATGATGTTACCAGTGGTGAACTTGTTGCCAGTGTTGCTGCTCATGACGGAGTTATCACAGATTTGCAAATGTCTCCTGATCGAACTTATTTCATTACTTCATCCAAAGATAAGACCGGTAAGCTAATCCGTGTGGATGATTTAGAAGTTTTAAAGACTTACGTCACCGAAACCCCCATGAATTCTGCTGCTATTACCCCTATTAAGGACTATATTGTCATTGGTGGTGGTCAAGAAGCTCGTGATGTCACAACTACCTCAGCGCGAGAGGGCAAATTCGAATCGAGATTCTATCATAAATTATTTGAGGATGAGATTGGCCGAGTTAAGGGCCATTTCGGTCCCATTAACTCCATTGTTCTTCATCCAAAAGGTACATGTTATGCCAGTGGCGGAGAAGATGGTTACGTCCGTATCCATCATTTCGACAGGTCTTACTATGATTTCATGTATGAAGTTGAAAGACGTTAATCAAAAGTAAAAAGTGCTAGACTTTTCTAGAATGCTATATTGTATGTATGTAATGTTATTACTGATTTTGCAAATTTTTGAACTCGGTATATGGGTGGAAGCTCCACATCCACTCCGGTTCGCTGTAAGTTCACTACCTAGTACACGAGGTCTAATTGTTATCTAATATCTTAAATTAAATTCCCGATATCAATTGTACAGTCGGCCACTGCGCCCTGAAAGGAAACCCCCTGTTCTCATTATACCCAGAGACATGAACTCAAATCACTAAACGAAACCAAACAACAAGCCGCCATTAACTTTTATTCTCTTGATTTCGTACGCATCAACGTGACGCCTTGCTCGTTGTCAAATAATACAGGATATCCAAAATCCTCTTCCCCAATTGGGTCCTGTTGTTCAGGACTAGAAGCCTTCCACTTGTCTATCGATAGTGGTCGAATCATACTCTGGCCTGGCGGCCGTAGTGGTGATGTGTAGGATTGGAGATGTGAGGTCGAGGAAAGAAATCCGGGATTTAAAAATCTATCTGACTCCTCTGATGCTGGTGATAGTTTTGCTACCTCGTATAGTCTTTCTCGCGTCGTCATCTTGTGGCTGTTGCTAGCACTACGAGCAGGTACGTCCTGCGAGCTTCCGTATATCGACTCACGTTCTAAATATTTGGTGTACCTATTGGAAGTGGACAAGTCATGACCCGGCATTCTCATTGGGTAACTTAATTGAGGAGAACTATCATTATGATGCTTTTCGGGTAATAAGGTGGTTCGCTGGGAATGTCTTTCTGGTACTGGGAGTAAGGTGCTGTCATAACCGGTTTGCGGGGGACTATACGTACTAGACGATGTCATCTTTGAGGGACTTCCGCTGCTACTATACTGATAGTTGTCAGACGATCTGTTCAGATATCTATCAGAGCTCTGCTGCCTGCTCTTAACATTGCCTGTCCCTAGAATTGGAATATAAGAACCTCTAGTTCGAGGCGAGCTTAATGGTGCCTGATGTGAACTACTTCCAGAAGATGATGATTCTTTAATACCCTCTTCTGGAAATAGTGGTTTATTAATAGGCTGCCGAGCACCGCTTCCGATATTATATTGAGAATTCTCATAAAGATCAGTATCTTGATCACTACTACTAATCATGCTAGCTCTCTTTCCTCGAGACACAAAGCTATGTCTTAGAATACTACCAGCTTCACTACCAAATCGTGATGGCAGTAACGACTGGCTCGAGGGAAGTAGTCGAAGACTCGGAAGTTTTGGAGGCGTTGGAGGTACTAGTACTGTTGAACTAATGCCAAGTGGGGTCGGTGTTTCATTCCAGTCCATGAAAGACTCTCGGTCGCCATTGCCGACTTTTTCTTTACTTGAAGATTGTTCTTTGCCATGCGCAGCATTGTCCAGTCCTTGTGTTGAGTGTAGTTCCGATATACTCATCTCCTTTTGGCCCTGCAGTGACATTTGGTTCAGAGAATCTGGTAGTAAGTGGCCAGTAGATCTCCTTGGCAATAACATCGACGTTCGGTATTTGATCTTTTCAACCAAGGCTCTCTGACTGTTATTCTTTGAACTAGATGGTACAGCATTATTTTGCTCTTTAGTGGTTTTTCCTATTGACAGTTTACTTTGGCTACTCTTATTATGCCGACCATTGAATTTAGATTGTGGATCCTTTTGATTTGGTGCTCCTGGTAATCCAGAGGGAGTAGAATAACCAGTTATATTATGAGAAGTAGGAACCAATTTTTCATTAACATTTAGCTTGTCATTTGTATCATGAGCTCGATAGCGGGTTCTTACGAACCAAAATACTAACCATACAACAAAAAGAATGAAAAATATCCCTCCCACCGTTCCTCCAATAACAGCTCTCTGTCTAATGGTAGTATGATCGCTCTTCAAGGTCCCTTCATCAAGTGATGTCCAAGAAGACTCGCTACTGCTCATTGTTGATGAAGGAGAAAATGTGTTGTGAATATATTCTGAGGTACTGGGGGTAGGCGTACCAATAGTCGCTTCTACACACGATATATTCGCACACGAATAGCAGGTTTGAGTTGAAAGCAGGCAAACCTGACCAGAAGGGCACACTTCGCAGGCAGGAGTAGTATCGGGACATTTGACACAATTAGCGCCAGGTAATAGTTGATCTTTGACGTTTATATTACTTGATAACGGAATACTCGATTTTGTAAAAATTAAAGAATCTGTACTTGGTTTTACGGAAGTTATGGTTTGACTGATTCTTTGTGAGTTGGTAGTTTGCAATAGTGATAATTCAGGAAGAGGATTAAATATCATATTATACTCCAAACCTATATCCAACCCTCGGAACCTGACTAACTTTGACCAAACCAAAAAAAATTGTATATGTTACAAATAAGTTAATGTAAATAGCCAACGGTAATTAAAAGTAAAAGTATTAAGAATAATTATTCTAAAATATAAGATAAGTCTAGTACATCAGCCCATTGTTTCGGGAAACGTATCAGGATAACTTATTCTTTGGTAACAGAGATAGAATTTGCAGCATGACGACTGTGAGAGTAAGTCAAATCTGGAAACAATTGAAAGGCAATTTTGAGTTTTCAAGTCAATGCTGCTATTGGGAACGTGAAATGGAGCATTGGCGAAACATTAAACGTTCCAAACTACGGGGCCTGGAAAGGACGGTTCAAATCGGGAATGAATAAACTTAGATGAAACCGAACATTGTTTCAATTCCTATTTATATCTAAACAAGATTTAGAACTATGAACGGGCTGTATAATAGAGAGCGGGTAGTAATAAGCTAGGGAGTTTGGCAAGAGTTGAGCATGAATATGAAATTCATGAAGCAGAAGTTTTGTGGAGTAAATGCATGCAATATGATGTGGTGCAGGAGAGAGAGGGATGGAGGAAAGTAAAGTTGGTATTAGAAGCGAGAAGTGAGTTAGGGTTTGTGAGGAAGCGATAACCGAATGTGGAGGAAGGAGGCAAGGCAATGGTAGAATAAGAGTGGTGATAGAGTAGGAAGGAAGGTCAGACGGATGATATAGGTGAAAGTGGAGGCAGAAATTGCGCGAGTGAGAAGAGCAAATTCAAGGGATGAGAGTCAGATAGAATGTTCTCCGATATAGGCTATTCTCCCACAAATATATAACTATTGGGCGGAGCATTTTGAGAGTCACAATTCTAATCTGCGATCACTTCTCGATAACTTGCACCTCACACTTCATATCAAGAATCGTCGGGTTTACGAAAAAATACAACTAACAAAATAGGCAATATCTATTAACGGGCAGCGGAGTCAATGCCGCGGATATTGCTAGTGGATTATAATCAATTGTGTTTAATCAGAACCTCGAACCCACCACTTTCGCAGCCAATGAACCGGACCTGGATTATTATTGTAGAGCCAAGAAGGAAGAGAATATTTTGGATCCAAGTGGATCGTCAAGCGTTACGCAACAGATTTTCGTCAAGCGCTACGCAACATACTTTCAGGTAAATGTGCGCATCGTGTTTGGATGAAATGGCTAATGACAGCCAATGACAGCCAATGGACTTTTATTACTATTGATACCTATAGATTTTCACCGAGATTTTTTGCTGATCCTAGGATAAATGCCAATCGGAAGAAACATCTATCACTGTATAATGTACTGTTCACGTATAGACGCCCAACATTGACCCCATTCTATTATAGTCAAATGTTATCTTACGATTTATAAAAAATATATTCCTGTCGACAGGGTTTTCTTGCAAGTGAAGTAAACGTTATTCGTGAGTTTACTGGCCCAGAACATTTTGGCTGCATGAACAATCCCTGGCCAAATACGCTGTTCTCAGGTCTATGCTACCAGAGTCTCTTTGGGACCAAGCCTGTTGTTACTGCTGTTACTGCTGTTACTGCCTTGATGCAACTAATACGCGGGTACATGTTTGACTGTTTCAGGTGAATTGGAAGGCATCAGGTCTCACATATCCAGGGAAAGACTTAAATGTAGCAGGGAATATAGGGCCGACCTAAACTAACCTCTGGGAAGCAGTTGACAAGGTAGGTTGACCGTTTGAGTCGAGCTGGTAAGCAAATAAACCTTGAAAGTTTGAGGAGTGAGATATTGGAAAGGCTGCCCGCCTGCCTTTAACCGATAAGCGATTGCCATTTAGTATTGCCGTAAACACGCAAATGAAGGAGTGGTATATTTCGTGTTTGATGGAAGATGAGATCGAGTCAGTGGTTCGCGTTTTCCTGATATTGGCCTATCGAGTGCTGAGACCCCGTAGAAACTGGTGACATTCACCCCTTGAATATTCCTATATGGAGGTACAACCGTATAAAAAACAAATCTTCTCTCGATCGATAGACACCTAACCCTCAACCTTAAGTATATATCGGCAAATAAGCTCCACCAACAGCTCCCGGTTAGGGAAATAATAAAACTGAAATTATCCACTACTAGTTATGCCGTCAATAGGTAATTATAAGAGACGAAGAGATATATAAAAACAATCTAATTGAAGAGAAAGAGGGGTACTGTGGTTGCAACCCCTGCTTCGATATGTCTTGGAAAGCGATAGGGCTACAATTGTTCGAAATAAATTTATCAGTAGCTGTTAGAAAAGTCGAGCATCAATAAAATACTGACGAATCCCCCGATCCTCTTCGTCTTCATCTTTTACCAGTGAATCCGTCTCCACTGTTACTACCACCTCCCCCTATTCTATCCAATCTCTCTCCAACTCCCTCTCTTCAACCCCCAGGTGTAACATGAACTTTTTATAACTCCGACCCTTATTCTGTGCATATGAATAGCAGTACCTAAACCTTTTTCGATCCGATTGCATAAGTGGTTCACTGTACAAATTATTCATTAGGGAATTATTTGTGATGATTGCTCAGGTCCAATATAAACTGTGATTTTGACTTTTTTTCTTTTTCTCTTCATATCTCTAGCACTTGGTGGTATACAACGATGAAGGAACAGGGAACGATTGACTTGGCCAATGCTTAATATTTAAGAAGGGTGTTACCTGCAACATATAATATAAAAAAGAAATCCCAGGCTCGCATCGGCTTAGATATGATCAGTTTTTTATTTTTTTTTTCATTTATATAACAACCAATTTTCCATTCTATCCGATCGCTTCGTTATCGCTGGTTCGATATAACAAATCAAAAGATGGTTGCCGTTCATGTCATAGTTGTCGAATGGATACTGTGTATAGCAGCCTTATTGGTTTTGCTTCTGCGAATCTTTGTACGAACTAGAATCGTCAAGGTAGGCATTCAACGTGAAGAAATCATCTTGATCTTTTCACAAGTCTTGTTCTTCTGTTGGATTTCAATGGATGTTTTCACGATTTCAAAAGGGTTTATGAACCCAGGACTGTCGTATTTGAAGTTACCAGAAGCGTACCATGCTGCAGATAATATTAAAGTCATCGTGTTCAAAACGGCGTTTGCATCATCAATTCCTTACTATGTTTGCCTTTGGTCGATTAAGTTCTCGTTGCTGAGTTTATATTATAGACTGATTCCCAAGGGTACCAAGACCAGAATGCTTTTACATTTCACAACTGGTTTGACTGCTGTTGCAAGTTTAGCGATTATTTTGCTAAATATTCTATTATGCCAACCAATCTCGCTAAATTGGGAACTTGAAAAAACCCCCAAAACTTGCTATTCATCCACTGCGGAAACTCCATTTATCGTGTCTGTCATATTGAACTTGATTGTCGATGTTCTCATCTTTGCATTACCTTTTTCTGTGTTACGTAAACTCAAGTCCATTAGTGGGAAGCAGAAAGTCGGTCTTATTGCAACGTTCTCTGTCGGAATTGTAACAATTGCTGTCATTATTGTGAGAGCGCTTATTTGTGCTATTACTGGTTCTATCTCGGTTACTGCCATTCTAACCGCTATCGAATGCTTTACTTCCATGGTCGTCGCTTGTATGCCTGTCATGAGACCTCTTTTCAAAGTCAAATTGTTCTCTTTCCCTAGTCGTCGTCATCGCCATAACAGTTCAGGAAGCTCTGGTAGTAAATTATCTGAGAATCGTTACCCCGACAATCAGGATTTGGAAAGCAACATCTCTTATAATGAAAGTAGTCGTAATAACAAGTCGGTGCCTCTCACCAGACTAGAAAAGGCCCCTGTCGCTGACTTCAATGGCCCATTACCAGCGATTCCAAATTCTCAATCCATCAATACTATGACAACCATTGTCACTACACCGCTCAACAATATCAAGTCCAGTCATCACCGTTCATATAACCCTGTTGAAGAAGACTCTGATCATTCCCCTACTAGTTCTCCAGCACTTTTACAACAAGTACTGATTCAACAAGAACAAGAACGGTTACACCCTCTTCCATCCAATATCCTTCAAATGCCTGGTCGCAGGGCGCCTCCTCCTCCTCCCCCTCCCCCTCCCCCTCCCCCTCATCATCAAGCCAATTATAAAACTGTTCGTGGCAATGTCGCTGTTCCATCCTATTTTTCCAGTTCCCCTCTACCCATTCCTCCACCTCCCAGTTCACACAATCAAGAAGAATATATTATGCCCAGTTATATACTTAACGAACATCTACCGAACCCAGTTATTTAATTATGTTTGTTTGAAATTACCTATTTGTTTATATTTGTATTTAGTTATGCTAATGAAGTTGTATTTCATGTTACCTTTCTGGTGGCACTTTGTTGGATCATGGCTCCGGGTCTGTTCTATCTCCTTGACCCAACTCCCTTTGAAGTATCACTGTATCTAACCATTGGCCCAATTTAAAGCCTACTGATTTCAGAGTTCCGATGTCTACGAATTTATACCTTAAGTGAAGCTTGACTGATGCGACGTTCCTGCTATCTCCCACCACTGAAACCATCTGTCTGTAACCACGCTTTTCGCATCTATCAATCAGCTCTTCCAGAAGCCGAGATCCAATACCTTTACCAGCATAGCCTGGATCAACGTATACTGAGTTCTCTACGGTATTATAGTAGGCAATTCGGGGTCGGTGTGGGCCTACGTAGGCATAGCCTACAACCACATTATCTATTTCTGCAACCAAGTAAGGGTATTTGCCATTGGTGAGATCAATCCATCGGGTCTTCATATCCTCGATAGACGGTGGATCGATCTCAAAGGTAGCTGTCCCATGAAGCACTTGTGGTTTGTATATTTCGGTTATCCTTTCTATATCGTTCAAAGAAGCATCACGAACTATAACGTTTTGCACTGGCTTTGTCATTCTTGAACTCGGTTAAAGCTTTTAGGAAACTGTGAGACAACTGAGATAGCCTGTTTAATTTGTATCGTCTAGCGATAGTTTATCGGTAGTCGGAAGAACGCAGCCAAGCAATATTAAAGTTTGAGATATTCGGTGAAGCGGCTACGCTGCATAGAGAACTCTGTGGTGCGACTGGCTATTAGGTCTGCTGGTATGGTTCTCGCGTGATAGCGATGACATATGATATGCTATGCGTATATTCAATTTAATGTATATTGTGTACTGTGTACTGTGTGCGATTTGCGATTTGCGGTTTGCTATATATTATCACCGTCTACTATATATAGCGCTAGCGGTATACATAAATAATTATATGTGCCAAGCAGTATCTCCAACCTGACAATCGCGCCCACTTCCAGTCTATTTAATTTCATTTATTAAATAATACGTACGTGACCTGTATCATCTTAAGCCCCCCGACTTACAAAAAAGAATGCCCATAAAAAAATAAAGTATATAAATAAAAAAACCCCTGAGATCACTATCTCGAGTTAAACATACCACAATCAAATAGTCGGACGTAGTCTTAGCCTATTGATACCACTAATTATCACTTCATTATCACTCATTACAACTCATTATCAATCATCATCAAATCGTTACCGTTTTGCCAGTATTACATGATCATATTCATGCCAATTATCATCTCTTTAACCAGAACATACTAAAAGGAAGACGGTCCGCCAGAGTATGCCGCCACAAGTCCTAATCCTTCATAGGTGGACGGGCCTGTTTTGGAACTTCGCCTAGCAGTCTTGTTGACGACCTTTTTATGCTCCGGCTTGAGATCACTGTTTGGGGGAGTTCTTGAACTACCAGCTCTTGCGAGGTTCAAGGCTTCATCATGGGTGATTAGTGATTGAGACAGTGATCGTGGCTTGCTTCGTCCTGGGAACACCGACGGGTTGGACATTCGTGGGGACAGCGGCGACGTGGCCATTGCTTCGTCCTGGAATGGATCAGATGATTTATTTTTGTTGAATTCTTCTCGTAGCAAAGACAATGAAGGTCTTTGATTTGTTTCCGGGCATGAGTACGAGTTGGCCCTTTTATGAGTATCTAGAGCACTACCGATGGAACCAGTGATAGCTGAAGTTGAAGGAGATACAGTGGTCGTCGCCGACGAGAACCATTCAAAAATAGAACTTCTTCGTCTTGGAGCACTGAAATCATTTGATTCCGAGGTTGGGGATTTAGACGACGACATTAGAAGTAACTGAAAGTTAACAATTGATAATTCTTTGTGTGGTCAAGAGTTTCCCGTTCGTTCTGTTTATACACCCAACGTTTTGCTCGACTAATCAGTCTCTCAGTTCTTCTTTTTCTTTGGGTCTTATTCAGCACGCTTGTTTTAATTCTTAGTCTCTCTGTTCACCCTAACCGACAGTTGCACTTGTTCAGAACGGTTAATTTAATTGGACACCCAAACTGTTCAACTCCCGGATACGCCGATAAGATTTGTAAAAATAAGAAGGAGAAAAATCCAAACAAAGAAATAAGTTACAATTTTAAAAACAAGTTCAATATAAGCAAGTAATCAAGGAATTGACTGTTTAAATCGGTGTGATGACTTTTGGAATAATAAAATAAAATTGAAAATTTTTGAAAAAATTTGGAAGATATTCAAAATATATATATATATATATATATATATATTTGAAGAAGACAAGTGGAAAAAGGGTTTTTTTTTCTAGTATCTTAATTAAATATAAAGTCATGCCAGTTTATTATATACGACCCCACACAGATAATATATTCTGCAACGTCTGTAGAGCGAGCGAGTGAGTCGGTCTTAGAGGCCGATAGACGGTGAGGGTGAGGTGCCTACGTAATATCCGTTAGCTAATCTGACTGCTCAACAAACCAAGAGGACGCAGCAGCGGTCTGAGCCGCCAGCCGTGCTGCCCATAATCATCAGTTCCCTTTACAAGTGCATTATCATTAGGTCTCGTGCCTTATCGTCCAATTGAAGTTGTTATTTGGGTTTAGTTCCGTGTGGGGTAATTAAAGGCATAGACCAGTTGGATAGAGCGGCGTGGTTTAAGTTGTTGAGTGGTGAAGAAGCAGAGATGGAAAGTGGGAGAGAGGATATTTTTGGGAGCGTAACTGTGGGGAAGAAGAAATTCGTGCTGGTGAGTGAAAAGGGTGAGCGAAGAGGGTCGGTGAGAAGGGTGAGCGAAGAGGGCTACAGGACAGCAAGCGAGAAAGGAGATGGGAGACGAGTGGGCGAGAAGAGATGAGGATCAAGCGGGAAGCAACCATCGACACACAAAGACAAGGGAAATGAACGATAACTTTAAAACGTTACACCTCCTCCTCCTCCTCCTCCTCCTCCTCCTCCTCCTTCCCAGCTGTACCTGCTTCCCCAACTACTCGACTTACCCAGGTCCTTTCCTTCTCTTGACTCAGCAGAGCAAGCTCATTCTATTTCCCCGCATTTTGGATGGGTTAGGGCGCAACGATGGATTATGTACAGTTCTTGTTTCGGACAGATCGACAACTCTAATCTCAACTTTTTGCTCGTGTTCAAGTCCGATAGGACTGGGAAGACATTCAGTTGGATAATAAGTTCCGATGCTATGAGTAGATTACGGACCCCGTTTATAATCAATGGCCTGGCTTTGATGTATCACTCACTTCAGCCAACCGTTTAGACCAGTCTACTGCTGTTGATAGTTTAGACAAAGTATAGTTTTTTGGATAATAATCCTTACCATAAGTAAGATTAGTATTTCTTTGTCATTATTTATATTTGGTACGCTAATGGTTACGTTTTTGCTTTTCTGGCATTAAGAATGATATATAATTAATATACAGTAAAGACAAAACAAAAAGTTTAAATTTATTTCTCCTATAGATTCCTGTTTCAGTTCTATAGTAGTTTCCATTTTATTATAAATAGTGGACTAATTCGACATTCACAGTCCCTCTGGCTCTTTATCTCGACACAAAATGTCTGACTTGTACCAACTCGGCCTAAACTTCAAATGGCCAACACATCTGACGTATTCATAGAAATCATGGCCATAGAACATCAACTATTCTTTGGAACTTATATTTATACAATAATAATATAATATTTTTAAAACCCTATACTCTACTTTGCCGTGCTATTATACCCGCTGCTGACTTCAGAATAAAGCTTGTCCTTCTAATAATGAATGAATGAATATATCTTGATTAGAGTCCTATACAACAAATATACAAATAAATTTCCATGACTTATCTATCTCTAAGGAGGACTGTTCGGATACTAGCCCAGATTCAGGCTAATTATTGGATGTCGTTGGCTTTCGGCATGTTGCCACGTGCTGGATTCCCCAATGACATATCAATGAACATCGGGGAAACCATTCGGTAAATTCGGTCATTCGACCTTGCCACGGTGGTTTCCTGCGATGATACCGGTCTTGTACAATCGCCTCAGGAGTCATGACTTCATAGAGGGCTTACTCACCAGCTTGTGAAACTATCCGTTTTCCCTCTCGACCTTGATAATCATTTGCGAGAGTATATCCATGTCGGTCTGGAGTCCGTCGATCTGTTTTTTATTCATTTCTGTATTATTTTGTATTGCTTCGAGGTCTTTTTCTCTTTTTTCGAGGTCTTTTTGCAAGTTTCTACTTTTTGTTCGAGCACTGACATCCTCGTACGTACTATGTCCAGTTCTATACCGTTTGAAATGACTCGTACCTTGTTGGGCCGATCATTTGCTGCTGCGAACAGGTCATGGCTACACGTCCTTCCAATAGTTTTCATCTTACAATATATTCTAGCTCTACTCAGTACCAGGTAACTCGTCGTCTGGGAATGAATGAATGAATGAATATATCTTCTGGGAACATTCATTTGATTTATTGTATCTACTTCTAGAGAGTGACGAAATATAAGGAGAGTCATCACCCGGGTTCGGTTCCACGCGGCTCATAGTTGAAATCTCGCCCAACACCAAGTGCCGGCCACTTGGTGTGGTGATGACATAGCAGACTTCCAATGCTATGTTACGGGTTAGGGCCCACGCGGCTCATTCGTGATTAACTCGTATCAGTTGAAACTTAGCCCCATTCCAAGTGGCAGGCCACTTGGTGTAGTGGTAACATAGCAGACTTCCAATCTGCTGCCACGGGTTCGATTCCCGTAGTGGTCATATTTTTTTCGGTCCATTGTTTACCATCTCAATCATCTTACAAGAAACGGTACCACCGTCTATAAGATAAATTTTAAGACCTCTCAGCACTTTATCACTGATGCTTGCATGATATACAGTCACACCCAGTATTGATCAACAAATTAGCAATCTTAACATTGAATCACGTCAACTGTGGCTGACTACTGTTGAACGTTTTTTCAATATCACGCAACCTAAACTGAACCAAGTGAGCCATTATTAACTTTCGTACCAAGCGTGACGTAGAGTCAAATACGTAGTCTGTTAAATTACATGATGTTTCTATAGAATCACTTCCTGAAACAGTTTTCAACTGTCAAGACGCCGTTCTCATACCGAGAACATCCGTAATGTAGCACCAAAATTAAAGTTTAAAGCTACAGACAGAGCTGGCTGCCGGGCATGTAGTGCCGTTGGCATTTACTCATCGCTATTTGTGGTAATAGCATCACCGTCGTCGTCCAGACCATCAATGTCGCCACTAAGGCGGTCATTTAGATCACCGTTTGATCTTCGCCCTTGTTGCGATCATCCTTACATTAGATAGGGATACGATTCTTAGAGAGGGGAAGAGAAAACTATGGCTAGGTCTAGTCGAGTTATAAAAAGTCCAAGTGATCATCTGTCATGTTGAATTCAGGTTTGCCTGCCACGAATGCAATCATGTCAGAGTTCGAACCATCAAAAGGAGAATCACCGCAAGCTGAACAGCCCGAGGTTGAGCAAGTCGAAATTGAACAATTAAAACCCAATCCATCTAAAGAACGTACAGCCGTAGTTCCTATACAAGGGTCCTCAGATCTACTTCATGAAAATGCTCCTAAACATTGGTACGATAACTTTGTTCGCTTGGTATATTGGTACCCCAAACATATCTCCAAGCAAGAAAGAAAGCTACTTATTAAAGTAGATTTCGTTCTATTGACTTATGTGTGTATTTCATATTTCTGTAAATCATTGGAAAAATCAAATATTACCAATGCTTATGTGTCAGGAATGAAGGAAGACATTGACTTTCGTGGAAACGATCTGGCGTACGCTAAATCATTGTACTCGGCTGGTTATATTGTTAGCATGTGCGTTGGTACCATGTTTGTCACTAGAGATTGGGCGCGACTGATGCTACCGATATTGGAAATTACTTGGGGAATACTTTCTGCTTGTGAATCGACGGTTTCTAACGCCTCACAAATGTTTGCTCTTCGATTTCTTATCGGACTCGCTGAAGGTCCTATTTTTCCATGTGTTTTATATATTATTGGAAGTTGGTATAATCGGGACGAAAGATACCGAAGAATCATGGCCTTTTCCGTGTCTTCTTCTTTAGGAGGCATGTTTTCTGGATATTTACAATCTGCTGCTTATGCCAATTTGCAAGGAACTGGAGGTCATAGTGGCTGGCAATGGGGATTTATTATTGATGGAGCGGTTATTGCCATTCCATTGGGAGTGGTTGGTTTATTTGTTTTTCCCGGGACTCCTCAACAAGCAAAAACTCTTTGGTGGCTAGGCAAAGATGAGATCCAATTAGCAATTGACCGTACGATTAGAAATGGACTTGCGACTCCAACTAAATTGAGTTGGAGCATTGCTAAAAGGACGTTTTTGCGATGGCATGTTCATTACTTTGCTACGTTTTGGGTGCTGTTAAATGTCATTGCTTTACCAGACGGGACCGGATTTCCATTATGGTTGCTTTCGCAGTCTCCTGAAAGATTTTCAGTCGAGCAAGTGAATAATTATCCTACGATTCAAGCAGCAGTCGGAGTTGTGGCTCAATTTGTGATTGCCGGATTCGCTGATTCATATCCAGTATATCCTTTTATTACGCTTTGTCAAGTGTTGTTTATTATTTCATATTCTAGCTTGGCAGCATGGAATATCCCCGACGCTTGGAAATGGATCTGCTTTTTGATAGTTGGATTCGACGGAGTCGACCAAATGTTAGTATCAGGATGGATCAATGATGTTTGCAGAGGAGATGCTGAAGAGAGGGCATTTGTGTTGGGATATTCTGACGCTGTTTCACAAGCGATTAATATCTGGACTAACATTGTTTTTTTCCCTACCGACGATGCTCCCAAGTTTCACTTGGGGTATATTATTTCTACTGTTGGAGCTGTCATTATGTTATTTTTACCAATACTGGCATATTACGGGGAGAAATGGGATAAGAAGCATAATTATGGATTAGGAGAAGTGGTAGTTAAAGAGCAAAGCGCGACTAATATTGAAGACGCGATTGCCAGCATCGATGATATTAGCAAGAAATAGAAAGAAAGAATCTTTAAGTTTTGTATTTTAGTTTATCTATATGATTAAGGAGCTATATTGAAAGGAAGGACAAGCGAGCGGGTTTGTAACTAATACAATTAGCAGCGCAGAAGTATAAATGACAACGATGATTCAAGCGTGTACTGTATTTTTTTACAAATATTTAATACCGTTTGTAGAGACTGTTTGTTTTCTTGAGCTAGTTCAGTCAGACGAAGAACAATAGAACTTCGTGCCTGCCTGCGTGGTTGGGATATTTCGTCTTACACTTGCACACTTTGTTGGCCTTCCGCACAGCACCTTCTCCCAACTTACTGCCCGTCGTCAACAAACTTACCCGCCTTTCTCGAAGAACGCGAGCATCTCGTCCGCACACTGGTTTCACCATCGTCACCTTCAAAGTCGCGAACGACACTATCTGTATCACTAATCTCCCTCCGTACATCCATACAAATAGGACCGGCCGTCGGAGCTTGTAGACCACATCTCTTAGTTCTAACCTAGACCTCACATCTACTGTATGAAGAGTGATAAATAGAATTGGTTATGGAAAAGGCGGTCAAAGGTCAATATTTAGAAATGAATGCCAAAGGTAGGACTTATAACTACGCAAAGCCCGGTTTAGACATGAATCTAACAATGTAGGAACCAAACCTGAAGCAAATCAGACCCAATGTAGGAATATCCTAATTCATGGGTATTGTAAATTTGCTGATAAGGGTTGTGCATTCAAACATGATGGGGTGAGTATTAGCCGTAGCTGGAGATGTGGTTTTACTTTATTTCTAACTGCGTTTATTAGCCTTCAGCAGCTTCTGGTTCTTCTCCTACCAAGCCCGTTGAAGCCACTGTGATTAAGAAGAAGCAATTAAATGCTGATTCCCCCTCGTTTACTCCGTCGTTTGTGAATCCATTATCAGGAGTTGGCTCGCCAAATCAAAAGCAAGCTATCTCTACTGTATCTTCACCTAAGGTTGATGTTGTACCCTTTTATCCAAAAAGTGAGTTTATTTATCCTACTGCTTGTTGCGTCCAATCAACAATACTAACTCGTTAGACATTGGAAATGGCACTTCCAAGTACAACCCGGAGACTAGTATGTTCAACCCAGAATCCGTATTCAGCCCCAGAATGGGAAATGGAGGCTCCAGTTCTGGCACACCAACCCAATCAACTTCCCAACCTACCGGGCCTGCTGCTGCCCAATCGCAGCTGCCTCCTCCTTTTGTGCTTCCTGGCCAGAACCAACAATCACAATCACAACCACAATCGCAACCACCACTACCCCAACAATCACAATCACAACCACAATTACAATTACAATCACAGTCACAGTCATTATCACACTCACAATCACAGCAACAGCTTCCTCTAATGCCTAATCACTACCAAATGCAACAAACTGCTGACGATTTTAATGGCCTGATAATCGACCCTCATCAACATCAAGGGCCACCTCCATCCGCACCATCCCATTCCCAAGTCATGCCTCCTCCACCTCACCATTTCCAGACCCCGATTTCAGGAAACCCTGATATGCTATTCCAACCCCATTCTGCATTCCCTCTACAGTATCATTTATACGCCCCTAATTCATTCGGCAAACATCGAGATTCTTTATCTCCTCATGAGAGAAGAGTAGAAGATTTCTTTATCCGAAACGACCTACGAGAAGAATTGCAAAAGAAAAACGAAGCAGTGCTCCAAAAACTGCCCAACTCGGCCTTGCCTGACTTTGTTCATATCTACCACTCGCTGGTCCCTCTAGATACTAGTATCGATAAAAACGCCCGGGTGTTTGGATATCCAACATGGGCTTACAAAGCCACCTCAAATAGAGATGGTAAAATATACTGTTTGCGAAGAATAGAAGGTTTTCGATTGACGAATGAACATGCGATTAAGTTGGTTCAAAAATGGAGAGGAATCGATTCGCCGAATATTGTTCGTTTACATGAAGCATTCACGACTCGTGCTTTCGGAGACAGTTCGCTAGTATTTGTGTATGCCTATTATCCACTTGCAGTGACGCTGTTTGATAATTATTTTGGACCGTTAGTGAAATTCCAACATCCACATGAGCAGACTAAACCAATTGACGAGCAGACAATCTGGGGATACATTATTCAACTAGTGAGCGCCCTAAAAGCGACCCATGAAGCCGGGCTGGCAGCTCGAATCGTCGATCCAACAAGAATTCTAGTAGTGAAAAAGGGCCGTATCCGACTCAATTGTTGCGGTATCTTTGACATTCTCCAGTTTGAAGCCACCAGTGGTGATATTAGCCACGACGAAATCAGGTCTCTCCAGCAAGAGGATTTCGCCAATATCGGTCTGCTGGTGCTCATTCTTGCCTGTAAGTCAATGGCAGCCGCAAGTCGACCTCTTTCTCGCTCTTTAGATATAATTTCGAAACAATACTCGCCAGATTTGACCAAGTTCATCCAACATTTACTGCCATCTTCGCCTGACGCGCCATCTAAACTAGTTACAATCTCGTCATTGACCAGTCTACTGGCTAACCAGACAATCAACTATCTCAACAGTTCGTTGTATGCGAATGATGATTTAGAAGCGCAACTCTCACAAGAACTTGAAAACGGCCGGCTTGTCCGACTGCTATCCAAGTTTGGTTTCATCAACGAACGGCCGGAGTACGACCACGATCCCAATTGGTCCGACACTGGCGACCGGTACCTTATCAAGCTGTTCCGAGACTACCTGTTCCATCAAGTTGACGAGCTGGGTAAGCCTGTCATCGACATGGGCCATGTTCTTGCCAGTCTCAACAAGCTTGATGCTGGTATTGACGAGCCGGTCCTGTTAGTCTCTCGCGACGAACAAAGCTGCCTCGTGGTCACCTTCAAAGAGCTCAAATCATGTATGGTATCTGCATTCCGAGAGCTGACAAAGTAAACTCTATTTACGTAAATAAACAGAAAAAAAAGAGCTTCCTGTTGTGATGTGCCTCCGGCGGCAAACACCACACCCGGTATTCGTTTCGAGATTAAGATCATTATTTTATTTACAAATATTCATATCTCAATTAGAGTCTGGACGATTTATAATCTGCATGGTGAGTTAGTAATCTGGCGCCGTCGAATAGGACGGGTCTGAGTCGAACTTACTGTGGAGCAAGGAAGTCCATGAACTGGGATTGGATGAAGGCCACGCCAGCAGCGAAAAGAGCGACGTTCCAAACAACGGGAGCGACGTCTCCAGTAAGAGTTTCCTTGATGGTAGTAATAATAGATGCTTCAGCCATTGTGGATATTTGGTGGTGGTTGATTTTGTTAGGTGAGATGATGATATTGTAGGATGGGGTTGAAAAATATGAAATATATTCAAGTGCCTGGAGTATTAATGCATAATATGATGCTATGCGCTGCTGTTCAGCAGTGATCATAGTAGGACGCAGGAGAGAGGCACGGTGTATGATCTTATCTGCCATGTCGACCGAAGTCTCTTGAGCCAGACTAGCAAGAAGAGGATGAGGACTACCATGCGCACACCGAGAGTGGTAGCGCGACAGCAAACTATCGGCGGCATCGGTAGATAGATAGCAAAAATTCAGATTAAGATACTGCAAAAATAATAGACAAAGTAAAAACAAAAATATAATAGTAATAAATAATTTAGCAAAAAAATAGTTAACAGCACCAATGACCATGAGGTCCATAATGAGAGTAGATAACGTTTCCCTTCAAGTGGCTATCTAACATGCCGCTGTTTAGATGGGGATGTGTTTCTGGCTACGGATGTAGCGAGGGAACCTGGACTTGCTAATTGCAAGTCTGGAGCCTGTTGTTGCCGAGTCACCGTTGTCTGCTTAATTAAATCACTTGTTGGTTCTCGTGGAGCGTTTCTGTTCTTGACGTGCTCAGCGAGTCTTGTACGAATGGATTCTGTAAGATCCGCTCCTAGTCGTAGAGTGCACACAGCAATGTCCAAACCAATTACGAGAATAATAGGAACAAGGCATAAAAACGCCAGGACCAGAAACATATCAGTGACGATAGTCTGGAACGGGACTGAGATAGTCAACATGATAGGTCTACAGACAGATTGAATTGAATTGAATTTTGCTTGCCTGGCTTGTAATTGGTTATCGTTTGTCTAATGCTTGCCTGCCTTTTGATAATATAGTTTTCGAAGTCGACTTGTCGCCTTATATATAATAATATTGTGCATGGTCTTGCAATTCATGTCTCGGCAAGCCGTGCACGATAAGTGCTTGATTCCATCCGAACGAGAAGCAGCAGTTGTAATCGTCTTATCTTTGATACCGTTTCTGGTTAAAGGATCCGTCACTTTTTAAGGTTAGAGTTAGCTAGAGTTGGAAAGCGGCATTTGTTAATGGAGAAGATGTCGTCGGGCAACCAAAGGAAGCAGATTAGAGAGAGAGAGGTACGACTCCCACCAAGCCGGCCTACTAAGTAGGAGGTGCCTGAAGAGAAGAATATCAGTCTGGCGGATAATTAGCTCGTCATATAGTCTATGTTATGAGAAAGACAGCCAAAGGAGATATGGGTGTTGTGGAGTCTGGTTGCAAGCAAGCATTCGATTATGACTGAATGGCACAATTCGTTAACGATTTGTCATGTTAGGTGGAAAGCAAGCACCCCATGGCAATGACCTGTGATGGGGAGATGAGTTTATTAATTTGTACACAAGCATTCGACAGAAAGTATTGCCGGAAATATACAGAGACGCACCGGTTGTACGTTGTATAGACAGCAGGGCCATCACGTCCCTGCATAATCTTTTAAACAGCATGCAGACGTCAGGCATGAAATGGATTTTGAATAATCCTCGTTTACAACGATATATAATCGTAGCAGATGACATAGACCACCAACTGTATATAGAAGAAATATCAGCGATGTTTGGGAGATATACATACATATATAGCGATGTGTAGCGATGTTTCGGAGATATATAGATAGATATATTACCTGATAAGACGTCAGTCCTTCTATACTAGGGCTTGCTAGATGGCACAACGAGAACTATGAACCTACATTATACAATCTGATTTAGAAACTCGAAAATAACAAATCTAAACATCTAAAAATAAGATCACGAATAAATTAAACAACTCGTCAACTGATATTATCGATTCTGCCACTCTCACTCTACTCCTCTAGTCACCCCAACCTACTCACGGCTGACCTCCAATTACCCCGGAGTTCTCACCTAATCAAACATCGGAGGCCGACAGAAATAAAAGACATTCTGTTTGTCTGGCAAAATACTACTAACTCGAGATACCCGCTTGAACCAAGTAACCGTCGTCTAAATAATGCTCGATAATTCGACTCTTGAACCCAGCCACACTAGAACCGACAGTCCATGTGGCCTAACGCCTAACGCCTATTCTACTGCCTATTCCTGTCAGATGCGTCTACCATGCTTTCTCCCACGCTCTCTGTCCCACCGAACTGATGTACATCTCAAATCTAAAAATATCCTGACCATCGATCGGTTTTGGTGCAGAACCAATATATTTATTTTTGATCCTCACCCAGTACGCCGGCCCTAACCGCTGCAGAGGTCGACTCGTAGTGGTCGTTCCCCTCAGGGTCGTCCTCGGCTGAGGCATGACAATATAATTCTTCCTAACTTTCTCTGAAACCTTTTGTCAAATTTAGAACTGAAAGTACTGTTGGTGGAGGTTGTTTTCTTCACGTCTTTCGTTTTTAGTGAGGTAGTCGACAGTTTAAAAAGTTTTTTTTCGTCAATAATGAAATCAATCCCAGTGCTGCTTTTACTTGCAACCTCTGTTCTGGCCGGACTCGAGGCACGGGACGGTGGAATAGAGGTAGCAGATGTGTTTGCTAGACAAGCTCCTGTTGCTCCTACTGCTCCTGCTGCTCCTGCTGTTCCTGCTGCTCCTGCTGCTCCTGCTGCTCCTGCTGTTCCTTCTGCTCCTGTTGCTCCTTCTGCTCCTGTTGTTGCTGCCGATCCTGGTCCTTCAGCCGATGCTGGAGCTGCTACTCCTGCTGCTGCTCCTAGTCCTTCAGTCGATGCTGGAGCTGCTGTTCCTGCTGCTGCTCCTAGTCCTTCAGCAGCTCAAGGTGCTGATGTCCCAGTCGTTTCAAGCGCTGATGCTCCAGAGGTTTCAAATGCTGTTCCAGCGGCTTCCAACGCTGCTGCCCCAGTGACTTCAAATGCTGGTGCTCCTTCTGAACCTATAAGTACTAGTCCAGCAGCTGCTGCTGCTCCTGAACCATCGTCTCCTGTTACTGGTCAGTCAGCAGCTGCTGCTCCTAGTGCTGATGCCAGTCCATCCGTCGCTGCTGGAGCCTCTGATGCTGCCGCCCAACCTGCTCCGGCAAACACCGCCCAGGGCCCTGCTGGTCCTGTTGTTGCCAGTGCTGCCGCTCCAGCTGTCCCTGCGACGACTGTCGCATCGGCAGTGCCAGTTACTTCACCAGGTAATTCAGTGCCCGGTGCTGCTGCTCCTACTCCAACTACTTCTATACTGGTGAACACATTTCTCCCTACAGGAAGTTATACATTATTTGTCCCTTCGGGAGCTGTACTATATACTGGTTCAGCTTCTGGCGTGATGGAAACCGACCAAAATAGCACCACAAGCAGCGCTGGCAATGGCACCGGCAGTGATGCTTCTACTTCTCATTCTACTGGTGGTACCGACAAACTCAATACCCTATATGGCGGACTCTTTTTTGGACTCATGTCAACATTATTTGCCTTGGTTTAGAAGCTCGCAGGAAGAGCACAAACAATGCAGGCAAAGCCCTGCCAACTTCGAGGCATAAAAGTAACAAAAAAAAATAATTTCAAATTATGTATTACACTTTTAATATCTTCCAACATGTTTTTTTTTCTTTATAACTTTTGAATTGCTGGTCCAACTCTTACAAGACTCTTTCTACATACCTCTGAAATCTCAATGTTACCAGACAATGCCATGACATATCCTAGATCCTCCTCTATAATATCAATCAATAACTCCACTCCCGACTGTCCATCATACTGAAGGCCAAATAAAACCGGTCTTCCAAGCCATACAAAGTCAGCTCCTAAAGCTAATGCTTTAAACACATCGGATCCACTTCGAACACCTCCATCAACGTGAACAGGAATACGGCCTTTAATAGTATCCACTACTTCGGGCAGCGAATCAAGAGTAGCTAATGCAGAGTCCAATTGTCTGCCACCATGATTAGAGACCCAGATGCCATCTACTCCAGCATCTAAAGCGAGCTGGGCATCTTCACTAGTAACGATTCCCTTAACCCACACTTGTAATTTAGTGATAGATCTAAGCCAAGGAATAGTTTCTTCCCAATTCAAAGAAGGATCCAACACATTGGCCTTGCCAGCCTGAGAATCTCTAGTACTGTCATCAGCAAACCCTCTACGAGATTGAGATTCTGGCTCAACGCCCACATCGACCGGCCCAGATCCGGCAGAATCAGGGAAATTGCCTAATGACAAATGAGGAGGCAATTTAAAGTCATTATGTACATCGGAAAATCTTCTACCAATAACTGGCGTGTCCACAGTCAATAATAGAGCTTTATATCCAGACTTTTCTGCCCACCTCACCAATTTCTCAGTAGTATCTCTGTTCTTAAACACATACAGCTGTAAAAATACCACTGAATCATCGCCTGCTTGCTTAACTTCATCCAAAGGACAGGTTGAATAACTGCTAAGACCCATTGGCCAGTTTTTGGCCTTGGCAGCTCGAGCGGTAGCCAACTCTCCATCGTCATGTGCTAGTCTTTGGAATCCAGTGGGTGCTATTCCTACTGGGACCTTGAAAGTCTTGCCAAAAAGTGGTTTAGGACGGGTACTGACTCTCGACACATCTCTAAGCGCTCTAGCACGGATGCGATAATTGTCAAAAGCAGACCTATTATCACGAACAGTTTGCATTTCATTTGCACCAGATAGCCAATAGTCCCTCGCCATTTGAGGGGCCATAGGAAGAGCAGCTGCCTCTAATTCCCCAACAGAGAGGATTTTCTTTGACTTTTGGCTTGAAACCATGTTGACTGTTGACGTGAGATGGAGTTGGAGTTTATAACTACACGAAAATATACACCCAAATCCAAAGTTGAGTTACAGGTACAGATTGTAGATAAGTTGACGGGATATTTATATATTTATATGTATATTTATTCTACAGCGATTATTCGAATCATCCAAGAATTCTGGCGTCTATCTAGATTTATGTGTACTAGGCTGCAACCACTTATGGTTGATCAACATTGGGGGCTACGTGGGGGTGTCGGAGGTTGTTGAATACGGGGGAACGGAGCGCTACAGAATGGGCGTTTTGCTGCTCTGTTGGTACTAACTATAATGAATGTGTCTAGAAGAGTATCCCAAAAAGTAGGAGGTAAGTTTGTATTTGAAGGTCTCGGAGAAAGTTCGGAGTTTACTGAGTTATATTGTATTAATTCGAGATATTTCACCTAGAGTTAGAAAACGTACCAGCTCTATACGACCGACACACCACACTTCCAAATGGATACTTATCATTATGGGTGTATTGCACTATACTCGAATAACTATCTAGATTGTGCAGCCAGTGGACGGTTGATATTTCCCCCTGGCCAGACCTGGGCACCGCTCGCTATAATGCTAGGCCGATAAGACCCTGGTACGGCTGTGCAGAATATTCGGAACCTACAACGCTCAGATGATGGTCTTCAGCTATGTTCAAATCCTCACTCTACTAATCACGATACTTTCTCAATAGCCTAGACAAATGCCTCCTCGGAAATCTAAAAAAGACTCCTCACGTAGCAGGGACTCATTGGGACCATCAGCTGACGGTCTGGCCGACGATGACAATTTCATCGCTCATGCTGGAAATAAAGAAAAGAGACGTCCAGATCAGTATGATGAGGATGAAGAAGAGGATGACGATGAAGACGATGGAATGGGATTAGGAGTTACAGCAGCTCGAGATAGCATCGGCGGCAGCTCTGGTTTGACGCTACCGGGAGAGGAAGGAGAAGCAAGTGAATTGGCGGCCGATCTGGAAAGAGAAAAAATGAACTTGCTACTTGCAAATTTCAATGAAGATCAAATGTCACGATACGAGGCCTTTCGTAGAGCCAATGTTAATAGAAACGGTGTTAAGAAACTAGCCAATGCGATTTTAAATCAATCAATTACGCCCAATGTGGCCGTAGCGTTGTCCGGTATGTCCAAGGTATTTGTTGGTGAAGTTGTTGAAAGAGCAAGAGACATTCAACTTCGTATGAATCCTCCGAAATCTTTCGAAGAGTATGAAAATCGCGGAGCTGTTCCTTTAACGCCTGAGCACCTACGTGAGGCGTGGAGGATGATGAAATTAGAAGCAGGTACTGTGCCCAATGCTCATTGGAGACGTCAAGGCGGGACTGGAGACGGCCAATTGTTCCGATAATGTATGTACTTTATTTATTTATTTATTTATTTTTGTAGAAATAGAAACCTGAACAAAAAATTTGCAAAAAAAAAAAAAAAAACCTACCTGTTACACGTCCGAGACAAACCAGACTGACACTGGATGGGATCCCTAGAAGTTGTCTATTAGTCTAGCCCATACACTCTTTGTCCTCATCAAAGGAGTATTTTCATCAGAAAGGTCATTATCAGAGTCCATATCATGACGACGTCCAGATTTCAGATCAGCTTCCTCAGGACGAACAGTTTTGGTTTTAAACCACAGCTTATAACTGACATAAATTATCGCAAACAGAGGTAGTAAAATATAGGCATCAACAAAGTTTCCGGCATTGAAAGGGCTGAAAGTACTCCACCCCTGGACAAGAGCAAGAAAGATATTAGCGAAAAGCCCAAAATACGCATTGTACGGATACAAGGCAGATTTAAACAAAAGGTCGTCCGTGTTATATCCTTGCCTCGTCCAGGCATGGCGGAATCGAATGTGAATAAATGAAATAGATCCCCATACTAGAAACGTTGATACTCCGGACAAATTCACAATATATGAGTAAGCCCGTGCTGCACCGGTACTAAGATTCATTAATGCCAAAAATCCAAATAAATTAGTGAAAACTATAGCAAACACGGGAACCCCTCTTTTATCTGTCTTGCCAAGAAATTTAGGAGCCTTGGACTCCTGGCCCATATAAAGTATCGTTCTAGATCCAATATAGATGCTACTGTTGATGGCAGAAAGACAAGTGATAAGGATGAATGCATTAATAAGATGAACGCCGCCTTCCCAGCCAGCGTTCTCAATAGCAATTGTCATTGGGCTCTGGAGTGCCTTGGATTTAGCACTAACGAGTCCCTCAGCATCGAATGGAACTGTCAGTCCAAAGAAAAACGCTGATCCCATGTAAATAAAAATAATCCGCCAAAATACCTGGCGAATAGCATTCGGCACCGCTTTTCCGGGGTTTTTGGTCTCAGTAGCTGCAACGGCAATGGACTCACAGCCAGCATAGAACGTAGAGCAAAAAACAAAAACATTCGCGACTCCACGGAATCCATTGGCAAAGGCTCCAGGGTCGTGCCAATAGTGAAATCCCAATGCAGGACCACTATGCCCATGAAGACCACCAGAAACATAAATAATCGAAAATATGAAATAGGCCACTAGCCCAAGGAGCTTCACCAGAGCTAACCAGAACTCTGCTTCGCCAAATGCTGCTACCCCGAGTAATTGGAAGCCCAAAAATGCGATCCATAATAGTAAAAAATATCCGTACATTGGAACTTTATCGCTCCAAAACTCCAAAATACTGCACACTACGTTATACTCATTGGCTAATACTGCGACCCAGATAATGAAATAGTTCCAGCCAACCGCTACTCCAAAAGCTTTATCGACAAATCGATCAGCTAGACGAACAAAATTGCCTCCCGACGGGTACTGTGTAGTCAGTTCACCTAGCGACTGCATTATCGAAAATGCCAGAATTCCAATAACTCCGAATCCAATCAATAAAGCTGCTGGACCGCCAGATGATAGAGCTCCACCAGCTCCAACCAAAAGACCTGGCCCAATAATTCCGGCAAGAGCCATCATAGACAAATGCCGGGTTTTCAGTCCACGGGCGACTCCTGATTCAGGGTCTATCTTCGATCTATCATTGTCTATATTCGTTATAATGTCATTGGAGGAGTCGTTGCCATCGTTATTCTTGATGGCATTGTCAGTTTCAGTGTGCCGAAGACCAAGCATGATGTTCCAAAATAGATGAGTGGTTAAGCAAAAATTCCTACAAACAACCAGAAGGAGGAAAAAAGCTTCTTAACGATAACCCAATGTTATCTTAATCACATAATTGGAGATCAAAGCGTGAAGGAATATCATCACCGGAGATAGCGCAATTGTATGAAGTAATGATACGACAAGCGTCGATCACCAATCGGGAAGGTAAGGCAAGGAGAAGCGATCTCGGGGTATATTTGAGAGCAGAACATCGTTATACGGCAATAGATAGATATAAATTAGTTCCCATTTAGAAGATACGAATAAAAGGACCTCGAGATGATGGAAGCCTGATAGGGAGAAGAAGTGTGTTATCTTCTGCGATCGGTAGGTGGGACTATTTTAACATTAGCTTATTGCATTAGGTCTGCATTGGTAGCATGGTAAATTAATTATTACTAAAATTAAATAAAAATAATCCGAAAAAAAAAATTCGAAACGTAACTCTTCAGGCCCATACTGCTCTTTTCATATAATATTCCAGTACATCCCAAACTCCGGTATTCGAGGTAGCTTCTTCCAGACTTACAATGTCCTGTTCAACAAGAGTACTGTTAGTACAGCACTGTTGCAGGGCAATCAGAACCTGGTCGAGATCCTCAATTTGAGTAGTCGGGATTTTTATGGCTATAAAACATTGGTCAGGCAGAGAGGTTGCAGCAAGACTTGTATCCGAGGCATTGCCGTTGGTGGTCACTTGGCTGCTGGGTCGAGAAACAGTTTTGGTATTATCATCTGACGCTGAAGTGACTCCGTCTAAATGATATTTCAAAAGAATTCCTTGGTTTCTGGTAGGGTTTTTCGATGCTTGAGATAGAATTTCTCCATAAAAGCACCCCTTTTGAATGATGGAGATAGACTTAGACGCGATTCTATGAAAGTCTACTACTTTTTCAGCTTTTAGATCAAAATCACAAACATACACTGCTGAATCTGTAATTAAAAGAATTGTATCCTTCAGCTCTGCACGACGGATATCTCCTTGTCGCGGCGTTAGCAACCACCATCCGCCGTATAACACCTCATGGTCGGAACTTAACACAATGTTAGAGGCGGCCTCAACTGCGCTTGACCGGACGGATCCTAAATCTACCGACGAATCTTGACTTTCCATCTTGTCTTCAAAGTCGTCGAATACTTGTTCGTTAACATTGCCTAATGCATAGTCTATCGCTGCTTGCATGAAGAAATCAGATACCATTCCATAGTAATATCTCGATAAAGTTAAGAAAGCATCGTTTAGTATCCCTTTATAGTTCCGTTGGCTTGTCCTAGTGAAATCTCCTTTTAATGCATTTGTACTGGAATATTGCTGAGAAATGGCGTCTCCATTATTAGCCCAGATGTTGTTGAATTCCTTTTCAAATGATTTCCAATTAGCGAATTTCAAGTTATAATCATCGATTATACTGTTGAGCACTCTTTTAGCGATGGATGTTTCAACCACGTTAGTTCTATCGAGGCAGTCTATACAATTGACTCTGAAAACTCCAGATTGGCGAGTCGATTTATGAGTATCGGTCCAGCCAAACTCTGACAGCTTTTTTCCAATACCAGTATCAAACAAAGTATTCACTTGGTTAAACTGGAGACCTTTACAAACGCGATGGAAATCAAACCATTCTAAATATATATTATTTTCGTCGGCCAATGTTTTATACATCTCGCCGACGGTGCTTTCTCTACTGGGAGATTTCTCAACCAGAGAAATTCCCACTGCTTCTCCGTAACTCTGCTGTAAACGTTGGAAATGTTTTCGAAATACACCGACCATTTCATCTTTCCCTTTGAGCAGTTTTGGAGTTGGCTGCAGTTTATAAGGTGATTGTGAAAAATACACAGGAATCGATCCTCTAACTTGGGTGAACGAACAAAGGGCCTTGTTTCCATCTACTGGTACCTGAATCAGCTGTTCAGTTTCGACCCAATTTGCACAATTGGCGTTATCATCAATCCCACGACGAAGGTACCTGACCCCAGCACGTTTAACAGACCGGCGGGAAATTACGTATAAATCACCAGTAGTAGCTTTCGAGTCGTCTTCTTTTTCTTCGACTGTTTCTGTCGTTGTATTTACCAGTGGAATGCTAGCGTGCCCAACGTAACCTTCGATAATTGGAAGTACCAAACAAGTTCCTTCAAATGCACTCATTACATGCTTATTGAAATAAAAGACATCATTAATCCCATTGAATGGATATAAATCAGGCACCAATGCAAAACTGTTGGTTAAATCAATGTCATAAGAGAAATAAAACGATCCTGAAGAAAGGGTTCGTTTTATGCACTTTACGAATTTGCCCACCAAGCCGGATTCGTTGTCGATTTTTTGTATTTTGTTATTTGTTCTCTCCGAAGGTTTCTTGGAAAACCATTTTCTCCATTTTGGAGGCTCTCGTAACAGTACTGACGCAACGATGTTCGAATCGATAATCGGGACTTCATCGTCCAGCACCGAAATCGACTTTCGGTGAAGGATTGGATATGACCGCTGTTCATCTTCACCACTCGTAACAATCCTGACCAAATCATCACCATTATGGATCGGGCTCTCATCGGCTACGTCTTCTATATCTTCTATATCTTCTGTATCTTCTATAATCTCTTCATCGTCTGCTTCATCCTGTTCCTTGCTGACGTTGGGGTCGTTTACGAAAAGAGTACGTTTACTTATTGCAGCTATCTTCTCGGTCGCCTGTTCGTAAATCAACGGAATAGCACTGACTCTTTTAATGGAATATACCGATTTCTCATGAATAGTTGTTATTAATTCCCGCTGCGTAATTATGAATACAAATCCTGAGCCGTAGTCGACCTTTCCGACTATTCCATAGCAGCAAAGGGTCTCGCATCCATTATCCGATCGAAACACATCTAAATTTGTTAGTTCCGAGAACTCTACTTTTACCAATAACAATAATACACACCTATCTGTTCGAGCTGATTATTGTCGAACCGAACTCTGTAATCGGGGCCAGCTTTGGATGGGCTGATTAACTGAATGAAGTTAGTAAAGGATTTTCAGGGGTATTTATTTATAGCGACATGTGTATAAGCTGAAGCAAAATAAACAAATGTCAAAACTTACTATGCCGTGTCTATCTACTCCAATACGCAATTTTCTTGCAGGATTTATTATTGACATAACTCCAACCTAACAGATTAATGGCAGTGAATAAACAAACGAAATATCTTAAAAGTCTGGGATGCATCAGAGATGTTAGCAAATAAATACCTGCTTATCTCATGCAGCAGCAGGAGAGAGCAATATATCGTTGTATCGGGTAAAGGTAATCTTATCTTTTGACAATGGTGGTATATGTACACGATCTAGTAAGGTCTTTTCAGATCGAACTAAAAGAGCTATTAGCTCAGAAACTCGTGGAATGGAAACTTTATAAGAATTGATGGATAAATGATTTGGCGGAGTTGATATGATTGTAAATGATTTGGCGGAGCTGATATGATTATAAACGCGCTACAGAGTGCGAGAATAGGAAACGGCTGCCAGTTTCTGGAGGTTTCGCAAGAAAGTTAGTACTGAATTCTAAGTCCAACGTGTTTCCAGAATAAAGTTAGCGTTTATTTAACTTGGAACGAGTGGTGAGATTTGACGAGATCCAGGATCTGGATCTAGCCCTCTGACATAATTAGCAAATTAGATAGCGGTTAGGGTCTCAAACACTGAGCCCTTTCAAATTACGAATACCCACGACCGCCTCGTTCTGTTCATTTTCTTCCACCTCAGCTAGCCTATAATATCTACCCAGGAACTCTGTCTATACAACGAGCGAAGCGAGCAACGGGTCCGGGCAGCGCCCGGCCGCCGGAGGCACAAACTGGCAAGCTCTCTGCCCCGTCGTGGCGAGCCGCACCTGCGCGCCGCGCAGAGGCAGTTTTCAGAATTCGCATTCGAAAGAACGCGTTGGAAACTAGAGATTTGGTGGTGATCTCACTTGATTGAACACAAATCCAAAAAATCAGATCGAGTTTGGTGGTCAATTGGTAAGTGGTAGCCAAAAAAACGATCTGTGTCCGGGAAGTGAGGATTGCAGATGCGTGTGGACGAGAGGCTAACTTGAAGCGTAACAGAAAATCAGAAGAGAAAAGAAAAAAAATGTCGAATCTGAAATTGCCTAGTGCTCCTAACTCCGGGCTGTTCAAACAAGGATACCAATCGTATCAAGCAGAAGATGGAGCTGTTAATAGGAATATCGCAGCAGTGCGAGAGATCTCGTCAATGGTGCGAACTTCGGTTGGTCCTTGTGGAAGAAACAAAATCGTCGTGAATCACTTACAAAAGATCTTTTTGACCAGTGATGCGGCCACGATTCTACGGGAACTGGAAATTGTCCACCCAGCAGCTAAGTTGGTTGTCATGGCCAGTCAACAGCAGGAAAGCGAGATGGGAGATGCTTCTAATTTGGTGTTGATTCTAGCAGGTGAATTGCTTTCGTTGGCAGAGGGTCTGTTAAGATTAGGATTGAATACTTCGGAGATCTCTCAAGGTTACGAAATGGCCAAGAACTTTGCAGTTGAAACGCTGGAAAAGGGTACATTTTTGAAACAGAAAGGAGAAGACAAGATCACTGATTTGACTGATGTCAAGCAGCTTCGCCGAGCGGTTCGCACTGCTATTGGATCCAAACAATACGGGAGTGAAGACTTCTTATCAGAATTAGTGGCCGAGGCGGTTTCTTACGTCATGCCCAAGAATGCCCGCTTCTTCAATGTCGACAATGTACGAGTGGTCAAGATCATGGGTTCCAGTTTAGAAGGAAGTACGGTAGTCCGTGGTATGGTTTTCGCACGAGAACCAGAAGGAAGCGTCAAGAAGATTTCTACAAAGTCCAAGGTGGGCGTATTCTCGTGTCCAATTGACATTTCAACCACCGAGACAAAGGGAACGGTGCTTCTTCATAATGCCAAGGAGATGCTTGAATTCTCGAAAGGTGAAGAGGCCCAGCTCGAGGCCATTGTCAAGGAGCTGTCCGACTCCGGGCTCCGGGTTGTTATTGCTGGAGCCGGTATTGGTGAGCTTGCTCTTCATTATTTGAATCGATTTGGAATCCTAGTATTCAGAGTGGGAAGTAAGTTCGACTTACGTAGACTATGTAGAGTGGTTGGTGCTACTCCGTTGCCTCGATTGGGCGCCCCGATGCCTGAAGAGATGGGCGTCATTGATGTAGTCGAGACTATTGAGATTGGTGGTGACAGAGTGACTGTTTTCCGTCAAGATAATGAGAAAACCCGGACTTCCACTATAGTTGTGCGTGGAGCCACCCAGAACTCGCTCGACGATATCGAGCGTGCTATTGATGACGGTGTCAACGTCGTCAAGTCTCTCACTAAAGATACCCATCTTCTTCCTGGAGCAGGTGCCACTGAGATCGAGCTTGCCAGTCAAATCGTCGCATTCGGCGAGCGCACTCCTGGTCTTCTCCAGCACGCAATCAAAAAGTACGGCGAGGCGTTTGAAGTCATTCCTCGTACGCTTGCTGAAAACGCTGGTCTCGACTCCACCGACGTTGTATCCAAACTTTACGCTGCTCACGCAGGCGCTGAGTCCACCATTGGTGTAGATGTCGATGATAACGACGGCACCGGTTTACTTGACGCTGCCCAGCATGGTATCTACGACCTTCTTGCCGCCAAGAAGTCGGCCATTCAACTCGCTACCGACGTTGCTAGTACTGTTCTATCGGTCGACCAGATCATCATGGCCAAGCGGGCCGGGGGCCCCGTGATGCCAAAACAACAGTCGACCGGCAACTGGGACCAAGACGACTAGATCCCCAAAAAATAAACAATACATATAAATAGGCTATACCACCGGTTCCGTTCTGCCTCCGGCGGCTGGGCTCTGCCCAGACCCGTAGCTCGCTTCGCTCGTTGCGTTGATTCTGCTGAACAGATTACCTACTCCGAGGTTCAGGTGATCGGCAAAAGATAACAACCTCCACAATTAAACTGCCCAACTCTGCTTCATCATCATCTTGTATATTATTAACTGTCTACGTGGCTGGCATTTTATTTTCGAAACCTATCTCAACTGAGCCGGACACCAAAAGTATAGAAGTATATATATACCCATGTGTCCGTACGCCGAAGGCCAAAGGCCGACTGGAAACAACCGTCTGGAAGCCGGACCCAATATGGAAGATTATATGTCTAGTGAAGCCGACACTCAGATCCGCCGTCCAACCAAAAACCTACGCGCACGGTTGGTCCCCAAAAAAAATGATAATGGCCTGGTTGGCTGTGGTTGCTATTATCAGCTATCTAAACAAACAACACATACAATCGTAACATGCGTCCGTAACGTTGTTTAAGGTTACCAATCCTTTCTAATATTTTTCTTTGCTGCCGCGCGTAATCTTAATTGTTATATTTGCTTGGCTGTCGCAAGTCGTACTGAACAAATTGGTGTGCTAGGTCGGTCAGTGGATGACAATTGACAATGTGAGAGCTAGTCGTATAGTTCCTGGCCAGATTAGAGTGTCTCTTGTATCTCGTCAATCCCGGCACTCTGTCCCCTGTAGCTCCTGTATCTCCAGTACCTCCCTATCAGTTCTCCTCCCTCTCCTGTATCTCCAGAATCTCCCTATCAGTCCTCCCTCTCCTGTATCTCCAGTATCTCCAGTATCTCCCTATCAGCCCTCCCTCTCCCGCTCACTCTGTTTCAGCTCGCATTAGATCCGCTCATGCTAACCTAAACTACTTACTTATCCGTTACTTGATTTATTTCCCAATTGGCTCCACCTTCTCCTCTCGCTCTCAGTAGCTTTCTTTCTTTCTTTACCTCCTCCCAATTGCAATGTGCAGGCCAGCAAAGAGAGAGCATGCCGCTCCTCCAACGCTGTTCCAGCGCTCTTCAGGCGCGCCCTTCAATCCTTGGGTCCTCTTTTGCTCACTGTACCCCCAGAAAATTCATCTGCATGCGTCCAACGGCCCAGCTGTCTTTAAATGCGCCTGTCTATTATTGCCTGCATCTTTCTCTGATTGTGCGGCCAGAGCTCTCCAACGTTAATTCCGGTCACCAGGGGACAAGCGCGTGTGCCGCTCTCTCTACCTTGGCTGCGCCGGCAAATGGGCAAACCATAGATAACCTCCTCCGGCCCGCAAACCTCTTCATATATCTCCATGTCTCACCGTTCATGGTTGGGGAAATCTTTATTCTATTTTCAAAATTGTCGTGTGCGAATTCTTTGTCAGACCTCTATATAAGTAGTTAACGTCATCTGTTCTTAATTGACTGTGCACCTTGATTGATCCTGAATACAACCCTTCACAATCGTTCCACATTTACTTCAATTCCGTCAGATCTCCGGACTTTTTCTTCACATTTCTCCATCGTGAAACTCAACTTCGTTTACAATTAAGTTAGCGGTTTAATTTGTGCCAAGCTATCTATCTGCCAGTTAAGATTTCGAGAATCCAAAAAGAAAAAAAAAACTCTTTTTTTCCCTCTCTTATGGTGAGGATTTGCTTCCAAGCCAGCGTTTTGCATATCTTATCGTTGTTGGTGCTCATCAAATAACTTTTTTTTTGGTCATATTTCTATTTCTGGTGTTCATATTTTTTTCTTTTTCATTGTGATTTCTATTTATTTATTCACGAATCTTTTTGTGCCTAAATAGCAGGCGCCAAAAAAAAAAGCTCGGCTATTTCTATTTCTATTTCCTTCATGAGTGGTCGTAATCCTCCGGGAAGTGAAAATACTCTTGCCCAGATGTTGGCAGCGGCTCATCCTCATGAGCCTTCGTCAAGGTCTCCTTCATTAGAATTGGGTATTTCGGGTCTAGGAATTGAAGACAGAAAGTTCGCCTCGAAACCGCAAATGCCTACAAAGCTGTTGAACGGGAGTGTAGGTGCGGAATTGTTCTTGGATGAGCCATTACCGGATCCTCCTTCTCCTCTTCATAATCCCGGCCTGGATCCTTCGCCTGCATTCACGTCAGGCTTCGGTCCTGATCCATCCATCGCCTCCAAAATACCTATAATCGACGAGCCTATCGGGATGAAGAATATAGGACCAAAACAAGACAGAGACCGAGAATGCGACCAACCCCCAGTTGAAGATTTGATTTCTAGTATCAGCAGTCTACCCTCGGTACAGTCTGTACAATCTGCAAAGACCACCAGTTCACAGATCAATAGTGGTCTGAAAAGATCCACAACTGAAACTAGCGTAAAATCAGACACCTCTTCGAATAGTGCTGTTTCAGCGTCGTCTGGTTCTCCACGTAATGACAATCCACTCTCGAAGTCTCGGTCTCCTTCCGATTTACAGCCAAAGACGTCTAATCATTCTCACAATGATACTGCGCCCAGTGTAAAATCCCAACGTCGTAGCCATGGACCGTTAAGTGGCATTAGTAAACTGATTGCCAAATCCGCAACCTCATCTCAGATGAAGAGCTTTGCATCTGCTGCTTACCCTTCTGTGAATAAGCCTTCCTTGGTACCTCAAGGAGCTTCAAGAGCCGAAACTATTGCTGCTTTAGCTGCCCAAGCTAGACAGTCGGTACCAAATGTTCCTGCTATTCCACAACCAATCACTACTCAACCGACTGTTGCTATCACTGCTCCACAGTCGCCGCAAATGTCTGCTGTTGTCACTGGGCTACAGATCCCTCTTAGGTCATCTTCTCAACCTGCTTCGAACGGCCATTCTTCACCATCAGATTTCTCTCCCACTTCATCCATTATCTCTTCTGCTGGCTCATCTGTCCGCTATGATGGCACTGAGGGAACGACTGAAAAAACATCTGAAGAAATAGAACAAAAACCGCAACCAGAAGAAGGATCATCATCCCTGAAAAGATTTCCTTTCCGAAGTAATAGTATGCCAGTTCCCGAAGACACTTCACCAAAACTCACATCCAAATCAAGAAGCTTCTTCTCAAGTTCAAAATCGTCTAATAATAAGCATACCTCCACTACCACCTACTCACCTGGAGATTTCCTTCCCGAGGAACTTCACCCGGCTTCGGCCAATTGGTCATTAAACTCGAAATATTCACTCCACAAGAATATCATAAAATCAAATCGAATCGTAGGACGCGGATCTACCGCTACTGTTCGTACTATTCAAAATACTGCCACGAAAAGTCTCTACGCAGTGAAAATCTACCATCGCTACAATAGTGCTCTAGATGGAAACGCCTATCAGCACTATAAACGGCTGGCGGCAGAGTACAGAGCTGGCAAGCAGCTTAGCCATAGAAATGTGGTTCACGTTATTGATCTTCTAGTAGACTCGACACTTCAGTGGTGCTGTGTGATGGAGCTATGCGATGGAGGAGATCTGTTTTCTCTTATTGATTCATATCGACAGGACAAGAAGAAAATGTCCCGAGATGAACGCAACTGTCTTTTTAAACAGCTATTATATGGTGTCAACTATCTACATACTAACGGAATTGTGCACCGAGATATCAAACCAGAAAATTTATTGCTCTCGTCGGATGGATATTTGAAATTGTCTGATCTGGGAGTTGCTGATTCGATCTTTTGTTCCAATTTGATAATAAGAGATATCAATGCCGACAGTGAGTGTGATGCCGATGACGAAGAAGAAGATGATGATGATGAGGAAGAAGACGAAGAAGAAGAAGAAGGGCAAGACGTTGCAGCTGGCAACGGAGTTAAAAAGAACGTAAGCAAGAGTCACATGGTCAAACTATCTGCAGGCATCAATGGCAGCGCTCCATACATATCTCCAGAAGTACTCAGCTCGAAAGAAACAGGCAGGTCACTGTATTATGATGGAAGATTACTAGACGTTTGGTCTTGTGGTATTGTCTATGTTAATATGGCATATAACGGTGGACTGTTTGATAAGGCACATAAATCAGACCCTCGGTATTCCAAATTCTTGTTAGAGCATAAGAAGTTTACAGATTCCGAGGAGAATTCGGAGAGCATTCTCAGAAGCATCTTTGCCAATTCAAACTCATCAAACAATTCATCAAACTCAAACCTGTCTACCGTGACGTCTTTAGCAGAAACTGCTAACGGTATGCCAGTTGGCCAAACCTCTCGAGAAAACCTCCTTTCCACGAGAGAATCAAAGTATCTGGCGTATTTCAATGATTTCGGTGAAGCAGGCAAGAAGCTAATTGCGAGAATCCTCTCACCGGATCCTCAAAGACGGCCATACGCTGGTGAAGTCCTTTGTTCGAATTATATTAAGAAAATTGGGCTCTGCGTTGAGCCGGACCCCATCGATCATGTTGATACTAGCATCGATGCGACCAAACAAAGTGCTGTTGATCAATTCGTTCTTCGTAATCATGTACATAAGCCTCCCCAGAAGGCATCCAAATAATGTCAATATATATTTACTATCTTTTCTATTTTATCCGTGTAGACCCTAGCAAAGCGTGTAGAGCCTAAGCAAAGTGCGTGCCAACTAGTAGAGTCTGGCCATCGAGCTCAAAAAGCCATACATATCAATATTTATTGTAAATGTCATTTATGTACCAGATACACTACACTACATAGGTTTGGTACGGCCCTTTATTTGCCCTTTTTCTTTCTTTCTTCTACTCTTCTTGTTTGATTGCTGGGTTATGATTATCGCCATTGGCACTCACAAAACTGGATGGGCTTTGGGTACCAGGGATATGTTGCTGTCCAGTGGCAGCACCTGAACTGCTGGTATTGGATGTAGTATTAGATGTAACTCGGGCGATGTTCTCTTGGCTAGGAGAATTGATTCCACTGGCGGGACCTCCAGTTTCTTCAGACCCGGTAGTTCCTAGTAGATGAGTGCTTGGATTACTACTGGTCATAGATGGATGATCGGGATTACCAGACGAAATGGATCTTTCACGGGAAATACGCTCTTCGATAATTCGTAGCTCATTCTCTCTTGCAGACAACTCTAGACGCTTTTCATTAATCTCTCGTTGTACTCGTAACTCTATTTCTCGGAGCTTTTCTTCCTCTCTTGCTAGCTGTTCTCCCTTGAGGAGATATGACTGGTTAGCAAGGTCCTCGGCATTGAGAAGACGAGAAGCCCGCACGCTTTCAATCGCAGATGTGCCAGAAAGCTTTTCAGTACGATAGTTTTCATACAGATAATCATGAGTGAGATCTTTAAGATCCATTAAATGAGATCCAAATAAAGCCGACCGAAGAGACACAAAGTCAGAATGGTCAGGATCTTCAACGTCTACATATCCCCATGGATATACTCTTCCGTACATGGGTTTATGACCGCGTCCGGTATGGATGATTTCATTACCGGATACAATAGCAAACGGTAACATCTCTCTTAATTCCGAGTTATCTTCAATTGTCTCTGAATCATCTTCCTCGGGGTCGTAGGGGAAGTTGAAAATAGGAATGTTATGCTGTCTAAGATCTTCCATGATCATTCGCTTGCTGGTGGTTTTCTCTAAAGGAGTTAATGAGTCGGCTCGACCAATAACGGGAATGATATTGACCCGATGAGATAGTCGTTTCATCATTTCAATATCCAATTCACGCAGTCCATGACCAGTTGATTCAATAAAATACAGGCACACGTGAACTCGGTTGTCTTTAAATCTTGGGTTACGACGGATCCGCGACTCTTCGGCCAGGACCTCGTCGTACTGGAATTCAAGATACCCGACAATCTTATCAAAGCATACCGAGTTATCGATATTATCGCCGAACCCGGGGGTATCAATAATAGTCAGAGCAATTCTAGTACCATCTGGATCTTCGATTTCCGTCGAAGTCGGCCGGACCTCGATTCCTTTTTCCAAATGAGCATTACTAGGGTCATAATCCACATCTGACGAGGCGATGATGTTCTGTGCACATAAGGTATTAATGAAGCTTGTTCTGCCAGTACCTGAAGTACCACATACCATTATGGTGAATTGGATCTTTTTAATAGCCTTTTTCCGTCTAGCGGAATAAGGAGAGGAAGTCATTTTCGTTTAGCAAGTTGCGGTGGTAGTTGCGGTTGGATGGTGCGAATCGGTTTGCTAATTTCACGTCTAGTCAAGAACTGTCGTCAGTCTGCCTGGTATGTTGGAATCTTCTTGTTTTTATATATATATATGATTGATTCTTTTTCTTCTTTTGAATTATTTCGCGCTTCCTCTAGCTCCCCTTTCGATCCTTAGCTCTTCAAATACAAGATTTGATTTCCAAAAAAAAAAAAAAAAAAAAATCACGATTCAATAATAACAAAAAGTTCAAAGTTGACTATCAAACTTCGAAGTATTATCCCCACGTCATGGCTATCTCCCCTTCCGCATTGCTACGTCTTGCCCTATTATTTATTACCCCTAACTTCTCCTTCCAGTTTGCTCAGTCAGTTAATGCCTGGCTTCTGTTTACTTTGTATCAGCCGTGTACGCGGTTGGGTTTTGGTGCCTGAAAAACTGGCTACCCCTTAATGCGATTCTGCATGAACTTGTTAAGCGAAAACGCTAAACTGAAGAGTGTCTCGGGAGTTGCAGTGCTGAGAGATGAATGTTCACAATTACAGTAGGTTGGTTTTGATTTTTTATCTCGTGTTTATCGACTCTGACACTGGTAATAATATTGTTTACATTTTGACTACTACTAATAGTATAACTGCCCTCATATCTCGGTTCGGTTATGCAGATCTTACATTGGCTCTTTCTTATCTTATCACTCATCGAACCCAGAACACGCGCCTGCGCGCGTCTATATCGTGATAATACACGAGTGCCGGCAAAGCTGATAATAATGTCTTCTTCCAACCGAGCTATCCAATTGAGCTTTACCACTTAAATGGGTCCTAAAAGGAAGGCAACTGTTGCTGCCTCTTCTTTCTTTAAGCCAAAAAAAGCTGCTTTAAGCAGTTTCGTTAGTAGTAGTACTAGTAGTGCAAGTAGTAGTCGCAAAGAGGAGCTGATTTTGATACCGGGCCTAAGATGGACGCTGGATGGGACTTTGATTCGAGCTACGTATTCGCCAGATGAACCGGCATCCGCTCTTTCTTCGAATGACGGTTTGGAGGATGTGGATGTAAAGTGCGTGTCTGCTACTACTCAGACATCCACTTCCATTTCTAGCACTGTTGACACCTCCACCTCCACCACCACTAGAAATAGCATCGCAATTGCCGCGTTCGATCTAGACTCGACTCTGGTAACTACAAAGGGACGATCTCCCTTTCCTCGAGACGGCAGTGACTGGAAATGGTTGTATCCCTCCATACGAGATCACCTGCGACAGTCGTTTGGGAATGGATATGGGGCCACCTACACTGACCAGCCAGCTTCTCCGTCAGCTTCTTCACCAACTTCTCCACCAACCTCTCCACCAACTTCCTCACCAACTTCCTCACCAACCCTAGACCCATCAACTAAATATCTGGTTGCTATCATCTCCAACCAAGGCGGCGTGGTTGCAGAAAACGACAAGAAACGATATTTATACTTAAAAGACAGAATCAAGGCTATAGTAAGTGACCTAGAAGTAGTGCCGCTGCGGTTCTATGCTGCCACAAAACCCAAATCAGGTGCTACCGATATATATCGTAAGCCATTAGTGGGTATGTGGGATGTTCTAAAAAGTGATCTATCGATTGTAAACTCCACTATTGATCTTGATAAGAGTTTCTTTGTTGGAGATGCCGCCGGCAGACCTAAAGACTTTAGCGATTCGGATCTCAAATTCGCTCAAGCAGTTGGCATTCGATTCTTTACTCCCGAGGAGTTTTTCAAAGTAACGAAGTAGTGGTCTTCCGGGGTTTAGCGTAGTTCTAGTTTTGTCTAGAACATCGGTTATCAGAATGTAAATATAATCAGCTGAACTAGATGTGACTGTGACTTCATCTAGGAACCAGCCATCAGTTACCGACATCGAAAAATTAACAAGCACACGATATAAGGGAGACATCTGGAGGACCTCGCTGTGCTAGCAGAGAAGCATAATCTGACTATAAAGGAAACATCCGGAAGCTCTCTGTGCTTGCGATGTCCCCCCATCCTCGAGACTATAGAACAACTACATAATCACATCTTACATCAGACATAAGCCTCTATATATCATAACCTATAGCACGATCAAAAGTCCAGACAGAGTCTGGCGAATCGGTACAACTACACATATCCAATGTAGACATGTCTTTTATTAATACAAAGTCATTATTTCAGGCCTTTTGATTTAGTTTTTTTTTATTTAAATGCAAAATCATTTAAGCGTCCTCATCAATCAAACCACGCTCGGAAACATAGATACCGTCCAAGAACTTACGGATATCCTTGTTTCTGACACGGCAGATTTGTTGGATGTCAGCAGCAGATTGAGAAACATTCTCAAGAGAGTTACCTTGGATGATAAGCTCGTCCTTTTGAGCAGAAGAAATCTCAACAGTGACACCTTCAAGGACATTGACGTTTCTAACACGCTTCTCACCCAAGAAGTTTCTGATTTCAACAACAGTTCCTTCGTTAAGAATGTTAACATTGATGGGGAAATGGGCATAGACATATCTCATCTTGTATTTGTAGCCCTTGGTAACACCGGTGATCAAGTTAGCAACAAGAGACTTGACGGTACGGAGAGTGGCAACGTGCTTTCTGTCACCATGGTGAACGGTAAGACGGATTTGCTTGTCACTGACCTTGGAGAAGGTAACATCGGCGTGACGGAGGTTCTTGGTAAGAGTACCACGGGGACCAGTAACGGTGACGAGTCTGGCCTTGATGTCGACGGTAACACCCTCGGGGATTTCAAGAGTTTGATCAGTTTGAATGAACTTCATTTTTGTTGTTTTTTGATGATGTCGATTGGTCTCTCAACTGAAGGTTCACCGTCGATATTTCACTCTGTTCAATCTGCTATACCCCAACCCGAGTGAAGATTGGAAGATTCATGCAGAGTGGGATTATTGATGGCGCGTACTGTAATATACGCACAGGACTTTCCTAAATAGGTATTCAAGGTCACCGATTGGGTATGCAGGGTCTGTTCAGGGCCTGGTCCCTGGCTTGACAATATAAAACTGGTGAACCTTTCGTATCCTGGGCTGTCTATAAAGTGGTCTGGTGTGTTTGGATGTGATGGTTATATTCCGCCTACAGTACCGGATATAGGACTCGTGGGCTCTTTCTGGTCTTCTTAAATATGGCTCTATTTGTTTGTAAGCACTGAAATATTACGAGCCTTTTTTGTAAATATCTATATAGTATAGTTAGCATTATCAATCTAATCTTTTGGGTGCGATACTGTCGCTGTCTGTTCCATTAATAGAATGAAATTGTCATGGTAAGACTCAACGCCTGGGTCAGCTCATATTGTTTTACTAGAATTCAATCATTTACATATACCACACACTATCAATTCACCCAACCGCACCCCTAACTCCAATCTTGAGAACCAACCCTCTCTATGTAGCTATACTCCTTCTTAATATCACCCAGCATTCATCCATTCATTCCCTTCGACCATATCTCTATGCCCTGACATATACCCGTGAGGCTTACGAGGCTTCCCGCACGGCTGGATCTCAAAGTCATCCAATCATTGAATAGCAATAAGCCAAATTTTGGATTTATTGTCAATGTGCAGCACTGTAGATAGAGAGAGCCGAGAAGTTGACCGCGTCCACGTTTTTCAAGCTTCATACATTCTGGTATTTATAATCGTAAAGACAATGTTGTCTCGGTCGGCTCTGATGCAAGCTAGAGCCTTGAGCTCTAGAAAAATGACGGGTGGTATCATGGCGTCTGCCATTCTCCAACGAGGATTGAAATACCAGTCCAAGCAGTATGCTCCTTCGGCGGGGTTCTCGGTTTTCAGTGAAGAGCTCGAGCAAGAAATTAAACTAAAGCTTTCAGGATTATCAAATTCCAAGAAAATCTTCCAGAATGCCGACGGAACTGCTAGAAATCCATCTGACGAAGAGCTTAAGACTGTGGCTGGTTTAGGAGTCCTTGCCCAAGGAGAGCGAGCCAGTTTTATTGATAGATTGAAGCTATCTCAAGAACAAAGGGAGCTTCTTGCGGAAAATTCATATGTACTTGAAGACTACGTGAATAATGGTAAACGAATTCTTGACAAAATCCCTGTTGAAGATCCTGTGACGGGAGAAATCTCCTGGAGCGTAATTCGCGAAAACCAAAAGGAAGGCTGGGAGAATCTTATTTATTATGGATATGTTCCAGCGTTACTTATTTCGATGTTCTTTGCTCTTTTCTTGGATAAGGATAATATCAGTGACTGGGCCATTGAGGAATTGCGTCTCCGTGCGCAAGAGCGATACAATAAGGGCATGGACGATCTCAGTAGCACTGACTTGAGTTCTGAAGACCGTAAGAAGCATGATGATCTTATTGTTGAACGGATTATTTCCGGGGATTATGATAGATTAGCAGGTTTGCGTAAGGCGGGTTCTGATTTGCCGGCTACTTTGTTGTAATTAATTATCATATTAAATAAAATGCATTAACTAGACAATGACGATAGTGTCCCTTCAGGCGCTGACCGGGTGGTGGCTGCGTAAAACATAAACGGTATCAGTAGATTACATTAAATATCTTATTAAATCAAGTCATTAGTCGTTACAAAATATTATTAAAAAAAACGGTGGACATTAATTAATTGCCAAAATCGAGAATACGACCAATTGGTAATCGTTTGGCAGAGGATGACGAGGACGGGCCGGATGTATTAGACTCGTTCCCGTCTTTACGAATATATTTCTTCGGGGATCCAGGACTGGGTCTCTTATTAGGCGATTCCGAAGACACTGCGACGCGACGAGGACTGCCTTTGGCTTCAGCTTCGTCATTTTCGTTATCGTCGTTTTCTTCTATATCGGTCTCGGCACCTGAATTGAGTGAATGCTGACTATTGCTGTTCCGTAACCCAGAACTACGTGTACTCTTTCGTTTCTCGTCTTTAGATAGGGTTCTGTCATCATCGCCAGCATCATCGTTGTCGTCATCATCATCGTCTTCCTCATCATCATCATCATCATCATCGTCGTCGTTATCAACACCCTCTTCTGCATCACTGGGTATCGTGATTGTAGACGCACTGGATTCTCTTCGTCGCTTCTCTGGAGACAATGGAAGTGGCATAGGTTGACGTAATGACAAAGATGAAGATTCATTAAATTCCAAAGGACTCATTAATCCTTGAGACCGTTGACGAGACGGGGTTGGTGGTACTTGAAGCTGGTTCTGTTGGCGCCCTAGTGGAGACGGGGCGATTCTTTGCTGACTGAGAACTTGGCTTGCCAGCATTTCTAAAGCAGAAAGTCCATGTCCTGTACTATCGTCAGAAGCAGATGATGATTCTCGCACTTGATGTTGTGGAGGCAGGTGAGTGAATGGCGTCTGTAGACTGTTATCGCGAGATGGAGACACCGGTGTTGACGATGTATGTGCTGCTCTCTGTCCTAGGCCTGGGGTAGTCATATAATAAGACGGTGGTCCTGATGCAATTGTAGTGGCAGTAGAAGAGGCCGGTGCTTCTTGACTAGTATTAGTGTTCATGTCTCTCATTCGGCGCCTTAAACGTTCTATCTCCATATCTTTGTTTTCTAATTGATCACAAGCGTCTTTGAGTTTTGATTTCGTTTTCCGAAGACGTCGTTTGTAGACCTCAAGAGCAACATGCGCATTGGCAGGGTCGTTAAGAGACCCAGGAACGAAAGAGGCACTCGAGCTAGCATTGATAGCAGCAGCAGCTTGAGCTGCGACTACTGTCTCGATTCTGAGCCGGTCGACCTCTCGTTTGGCAATACTGGTTTCTACTTCGTGTCTTTGTGCTGCTTCATGTGTTTCTATAGTTAGCAGTTTGTTTTGCAGTTTATAATGGGCAATTAGAGACTCGTATTTGCGCAACACAGCACGATATTCCTGGATGGTTTTCGTCGCCCGGAGTAATGTTGGGTGAACAGATGATTCAGGGAGATTATGGATTTCTTCATCGGTTATGGATATGAATTCATTTGCAGCGGGTGGCTCAGGAGGAGGGTTTCTCCAGTTGGTCGGTAACGCTTGTTGGTGAGATGGTGGTGCAGGTACAGGAGCTAATGATGATGCCGGTGAGGATCCGGCAGGAAGCTTGACAGTACCAATATCGAGGTCGGGCAGAGAACTGGATTCTGCATCTGATTCAAGTTTAGGTGTCTTGGTTGTTTCTGGAGACATGTTCCCTATTGGACTTGAGGATATTACAGGCACAAGAGTCAAACCTCTTTGTTGGCTTTTTCGTTTCGAAGGAGAAGAGTCGAACGGCATGTCATTATCGCCTTCATCATCAGTATTAGTATTAGTGGTAGTTGTTGGATCGTGAGCATTTGAGTTCACAGCATGGCTAGTTCCAGGCACATTACTACCAGCTCTCGAAATTAAGTCCCCGCCGACCACTGACATTCTACTCTTTTCATGATATACATCACCCGACGGTAATGGAGTAGGCAACGCTTCTTCAAAAGCAGGAGGAGTCTGGGGTAGTGCGGGTCCCGACTCATCCGTGGCTTTCCCGGGTTTGCCTATCTCCTCAGACGCGGCTAATTCACCTTCTTCCTCTCGTTCTTTCCCAGTGGTCTGAGATTGTTCATCCATTTCTAAAGCTGGAAATCAGGACACCGTCTGTGCCTTTGGGTGGACTTCCTTTTTAATTTATATGAAAACCCGTCAAGAAATCGCGCTCGTCACGAATGAAACAGAACCAGTCACTTCTCCTCTAATTCGCAAAAGTTTATTATCTTACTAGCAGTAAGTCCCACTGGTAAATAACCAGAAGAATGATCTAGTTAACAGCGACTCCTATGTCAGTCCGACCTGGTATGGAATATCACAAATGAGACAGTGTTCCTGTTCCTGTCTAACCCTCCCTAACGTCTTACTCCACAAAACAAAAAACCGCGATCCCAGGATCCACTGATCACCCTGGAGACAGAGATAAAGTAGGAAAGTATGATAACGTAAGTTTCTGCGTTTGTTTCGAATGGATATTTTCGGCCGTGTATTCGTACAGGAGGCACTCTATTGGAAGACCTTTTTTTTTTTTGTTGATACCACGGCAAATCAATCTCGAGTTCCCATTTACACCAAATTATTATTATCAGTGCAAGTTAAAAGTCTAATAGCAAAAATATTATTATGACGCCAATTCGCGTTCGCGTACGCGTCGAGTCACCTGCAATAGCAAAATCAGAAATAAATAATAATAATAACAAAAAAAAAACTTCCTGGTTGTCTATCACCGATCGTTTTGTTGAGATTTCCGTCTTGGTAGATTAAGGCCGTAGAGGAAGGAATGGGTTTTACGGATACTATACAATCATGTGAAGATGGCTGTTTTCATACCAAAACCACCAACAAATATTTCTAAAATGAAGTGGCTGGGTCGCTATCTTTGTAGGGGGGTTCCTAACCCTCTCCGCTTAGCCACCGGTATAGCCCATTGGGGTACGTAGATGATGGATGTAGTAGCAGAGGCAGAAGCAGTGGCTCATTCTTCTTGCTGGGAGAATGTAATGCACGATAAGCTCGTTTGATAATGAGGACAAAGTAGCGGGAGTGAACGGAGGAGTAACATTTGCTGGCGCTGCTAACAGAGTCGGAACTGTTTCGGAGACTCGTAATGTCTGACGTTATACGACTGACTATACACAGAACAAACACTAAACACAAACACAAACACGAAACACAAACACGAAACACGAAACACAAAACACAAAACACAATTCCTATGTCAGTCTTCTCTACTACTAAACACAAACGCAATTCCTATCTGACTCCGCTACTACTAAACACATCCACAACCCCTTTTAAAAACTGCAGCAAGTCATTATGCAAATTAAGTCTATATACTACTACTACTATTTACAATATATCTACCATGTGTAATTGTTCATTAAATGCAATAAAATAAATGAGTGAGACTGACTACCTTCCACGGATAAGACGAGTCGATAATGCTTCAAGATCTTCGAGCGTGTCCGGTTCTTCAACTTCAAGAATACCATTGTGAGTCGACGATGCTTGAATATCCTTTTGGAACCATTTAGCCTTTTTGGATGCTGGCTCATCGTCTTCAGACGACTCATAATCTTCGTTAAGGTTAGGCTCATCATCACCACCACCACCAATCGTAACTTGATATCCTCCATCACTCTCTTCTTCTTCCTCTTCACGCGCACGACGTTCAATCTCTTGTCTTCTTCTCTTCTTCTCAGTACGCTTGTCTTTAGCAACCTGCTTATCTTCCAGATCCTTTCCTTGCATGGCAGCAGACTCACGAGCCACAAAGTCTGCCTTCTGGACGACGGCATCTCCAGCCATCCTGAAATCGTCCTCATCTTCCAACTCGTAGATTGCGTGAGGGTTACCTTCTTCATCAAACACAAGCTTGGATGGATTTCCTTTGCTTTTAGACGACAGCTTTTTAGATAATGCTCTCTTTTGTGCCCGCTTCGATGTAGGACCATCTAAAAGATCAGGGATTTCGCTATCATCAATAACGTGGTTATGTCGTTTGACGGCAATAAAATCTTCCTCGTCATTGTCGTCAGCCTCGGCCGATTTCGTGAGATTGAGGTAGTGTTCTGACAGGACGTTCTGATTCTTTCTTTCGAACATCCGATCATACTTTGTACGAACTTTTTCCGTTTCTATTTCTTTTTCTTGTCCGTCGCCTTCCGAATCTGACTCCTTGGATAGTTTAAGAAGCTGTCGGGGTGCATTTTTCGCCTCTTTGGACCGCTCGCCTCCCTTGATTTTCACTTTAGGAGCACCAGGAAGTCCTAAGCTTTCAGCAAACTTCTCCAACGGTAAAGACTCGAAATTGAAAACATCTTTGTTCTTTTGGATGTAAACCGATCGAACGTATGAAATAAACGCCTTTTGTCCCAGATACTTAAGTTCGGGATCTTTGAAACAAAGAGCCTGAAGGTCTTGTCGAATTGACTTCTTCTTAGCTTCTCGGATCGTTAATTTACTGATTGGCACCTTGCGCGATTCTAATGCTTTAATCATGCCTCCTTCTTCTGACGGGGTCACGAATAATAACGCTCGTCCTTTTTTATCGAATCTGGCAGACCGTCCTACTCTATGAATATATGTAGCAGCATCTTCAGGAGAATCGACTTGAATAACCCAATCAACAGCTGGAAAATCAATGCCTCGTGCAACAATATCAGTAGCAAAAAGACAAGAATGTTGAGCAGAAGAGAACTTCTGTGTCACATCGATTCTCGCTTGCTGCTTTTGCTTTCCATGAAGATGTAATAGAGGAATACCGGGTTGTAATTTTCTAAATGATTCATAGGCGTACCGAACTTGTTTTGAAGATGAGAAGAATATTAGCATCTTCGTCTTAATATGACTTTTAATAAACGCATACATGTTATCCAACTTCTCGTCCAATGGCGATACGATATAAAACTGTTCTAAGCCTTTTGGAGTCGATGACTTATCATCTTCATGAACAGAGATATATTTTGGTTCGGAAAGACTTAATCGTGCTAAATCAGACACCGTTTTCGTCTGAGTAGCTGAAAACAGAAGCGTTTGACGACCAGACGGTAGATTATCGATAATAGCATCCAACGATTTCTTGAATCCCATGTCTAGGATTCGATCTGCTTCATCTAAAACCAACACTTGAAGGTTTGAGACATCGAATCCTGCCGTTTGATCCAGATGCTGTAATAATCTACCCGGCGTACCAATGAGAATATTCAGTCTAGCAAGACGTTCTGATTCGACTTGAACGTCCTTGCCACCAATCACCAAACCAGCTGATAATGAATGAGCCCGGCCGATTTTCCGCAAGACTTGGAAAATCTGAATCGCAAGTTCTCGAGTTGGCGAGATAATCAATGCTCCCAGTCCATCTTCTTGATTCCATCTTTTACGATAGAGAATCTCCAGAACTGGAATTAAGAATGCCAAAGTTTTACCAGATCCAGTTCTAGCAGCACCTAAAATATCTTCGCCTTGTAAAGAGGTTATAATAGACTGGCGCTGAATATCGGTCATCTCAACAAAATGACTTGACCGGAGTCCTTGCAAAGTCGGTTTGGAAATGGGAAGTTGGTCGAATTTGCTTAAATTTGGATGTTCATTTTGATCCCACTCCTTGATCTGATTGTCTAAGCTTTCGATGTAAGAATTTTCGCTTACCCGCTTAACATTTTTAGCTTTTGGGGTGTTGGATTTACCAGGGCGCTTTTGATGTTTTTTCCCATTCGAGGACATTTTGAATAAAATAGGCCGATGGATAGATAAATCGCGAGATAAATCGGTATAATAAATAGGACACACAACTTTTGAAGATATTTATTCGTTGGTTATAACTTCTACTTCCACACGTACGTCTAACTGCCACTGCCACTACTTCTCCCACCTTTGGAATTTCCTGATATTTCAAAAAACTACCAGTCTCTACCCTCCGGTCTTGCTTCATACAATCGCTCCTGAGCCCCTACCTCTTGATATATATATTTTTTTTTGAGTCGGTTTCCTATCTCGGAAAATTTCCTTAGCCCTAAGCCGCAAATACCCGTACCCTTATCAAGATAAGGTGGGTCAAGATATGGTAGGAAGGCATCCGAGGGAGTGCGGAGTCAGCACAGGCCAACTCAGATCATGGCTCGTAATAACGGGTCTTTTCCAAAATTTTAAAACACAGCTGGAAGTCGTCATTTATTGTGGAATAAGATACCTGTTTGGAGAATGTCTGGTGAAAGAATATTAACTAGTGCCTCATCGTCTCTTTCAACTCTCGCTCAGTACATTCTACTTCATGCGGCTCACCTCATGTCGGCGGATCTCAGAGCATATTCCATATCCAAGCGCTCTCCCACTAGACCCTCCACCAGTCGTTTCCTAAATGTCAACTGACAATGGTTCTCAGGAAAGCCATAGTCGAGCTGACAGGAATATCAGATCCGACCATGTAACAAGTCAGAGAGTTGGTCAGTATAAGAAAGAGCGTCGAGATCGTTCAAACGACCGCAGAAGTCATAGAGACAGACCTGACTCGGACGGGAAGAGGTACCGATCACGATCACGAAGCCCACCGTATAGCTGGGATGAGACCACCACCTCACGTCGCACTCGAAGTCCATCTTCTAAATTTAGCAGCTCACGGCGAGAAGAAGAGAAAGACGCCAGTAGATCAGAAACACCGCCTGTGAAGCCGAATTATTCGCATTCAGGGGTCCTCTCTGCTGAATCAAAGAAAGATACTCAAGGGAATATTCTTAAATACCATGAACCAGTCGACTCGGTCATGCCTCCGAAAACGTCAGAGTATCGAATCTATGTTTTCAGCGAGTCCAAACAAGGAGACCTAATCGATACTATCAAACTCAACCAGAAGAGCCATTACCTTCTTGGAAGAGATAAACAGGTATGTGATATCCCAGTCGATATCCGGTCGTGCTCGCGACAACACGCAGCCATTCAATTCCGAACTATCTCCAAAACTGACAAGTACGGCGACACCCATCATACGATCAAACCATATATAATAGATCTAGAGTCATCCTACGGAACGCAGCTTAACCACGACGATATCCCGCCTGGTCGCTATGTAGAGCTGCGGAACAAAGATCTTATCCAATTCTGCGGAAATTCACGCGAGTATATATGGATGGAGAACTAACAAAAGGCACCATTCGGCAGGAAAAGGGAGTCCATAATATGTATGTAAAACTAAATAGAATTAAATTAAATTAAAAAAAATTATAAAAAATGCAAAATGAGTTACTACTAATGGCTATTATTGTTGTTACGACTTCCAAGTGGGCTTCCAGAGCCATCTCTTCGAAAAAGTCGGCCAAAGTTTCTGAAATTCTCATTTAATTTGTTAACTGGAGCCTCTGCACCATGAGTGAACCGCTCGAATCCTTCTTTAGAAAGAATCGATGGTCCCCTGGAGTCAAACAAGTGAGATCCATTCTGAAATGGATTGTTATTACCTGAGTTGTTGCTGCCGACGAGATTGATCCCGCTACTGGAACTCATAATACTACCAGGACCAGCGAGGCCGCCAATTCCAATATTAATATGAGAACCACTGCTCACGCGAGAGCCGGGCTGGCTCGACCCTTTACCAATTAGAGGGTTTAGTTGTAAGCTCGACAGGATAGGCGATTCGTCAATAAGATTATCATGTGCTTTTAAGTGCGAATTGAACATCTCCAAGAACCGGGTTTGTCCACCACGAGTGATTCCCTTGAGTTCGAGAATCTTGGTGAAGTTTTGAGAGGACTTATCACCGACAAGGTAGAAATAGTTCTGCACAAGTCCTTCAGGTGGATTTACCTGGGTAAGAATCACCTTGAGAATCGTTTCTACACGAGATAGCGATTTGGTGACATGCCTCGTATACGCATTGGACACCACTGGCTCATTAGGTTTGTTATTATTGTTAATTGCATCATTGGGACGATTGGCATCATTAGAATGGCCATGTTCATCATGCGAGGTCTGTTTCTTCAATGTTGGCAATTTCAAGAAACACCCTTTCAGAACGTACAAATCCAAGAGCATCTGTTCAGCGGCCACTTCGGATATTGGCCGACATCGGACAATGCTTTGTAAAAAGTCGGTCGTGATGGCCTCGACAATCTTGTCACATAACATTCTGCCATGAGTTTCTTTTGTCATACAATCAATAATAGCAGAGGTATCCCTTTCAATATTCGATTTAAGATCTCCGATATATGACGATTGGTCGCCAACAGTATCTATCTTTGCCCAGTTTGTGTTTGCCATTTCTCTCCAAGCAAACTCACAACCGGCCTCGACTTTTCTGACCAGAGAGCGAATACAAGAGTTGATAATATCTAAGAACATGCCTTTTTCTCTTTCGAGGTCTACACCAACTTTGAATTCAGGGTCTAGTTGTTCAACCAGTCTTTGCTCTAATTGGTTGGTAGTATTAAAGCAATAATCCGCAGTTGTAATCACTAGACAGATTGTTTTGATATCATCAATTGTTGCTAGACGATCAGGGATATATGAGCGCAGTATTTGGTTGCAATACACCGTGAGCCATTTGCCAAATAAGTTCGATAGCTGTAATAGAGGCTCGCGGTTCGATAACTTGGCAGTCTGAGTAAGTATAGACCGGTACAGTATAAATAGATCAGCTGACGACGGCAATACGGTAGGTTCGTCGTCTTCTTGGTCTTTAGCGTCGATTTCGTTCGAAGTGGGTTGGCGAGGGGTCTTGACGGCGCGGAATTCCTGGAACTTGGAAGACAACGCCCTGTCTTGGAATTGGATCCAGATATTGAGATGGGGTTGGAATGCAGTGGATATGGCGTTTGAGAATTTGAACGGGTCGCTAGAGGGAGGAGATGCATATTTGAATTTCTTCTCGAGATACTGTTCAAACTCGAGAGTTTCGTTGAGGGAATTGAGTAGTAACTGGACGTCGGCCTCTTTTGGATTTGTTTGGGAGCTGCTGACATGTGATAGAAGGCCCTGAATATCATCTCGCGTCGTCACACAAAACCTCTAAATATTATCGAGTTAGTCAAATAGAACATCGTGCACGGGAGCCGGAAGATTTCGCATACGTACCTTACATAGTTCTTCAGTGACATTCCAACTAGGAATGAAGAACCGAGCATATTCATCCGTATGTGTTTTTAATAGACGCTTTAGATAGGAATACCGTCTAGGGATGTTTTCAAGTGATCCTGCTTCGTCGCTGCTTCGGAAGATGGTACGGTACTCTTTAAGCTGCACATTACAGAACCACGAGATTAGGCGGTCCCGTGCTGCGGAACCGGGTAGGTTGTCAAGTACGACACAGGCATCCGACAAGGTGGAGCTGATATCAATGGGAGAAGGGGAAGGCCCGTGCAAAGCGGACGGGGTCGTGGAGCCATTAGACGTGATGATCATGGGCCTGGCACCAGGCTTATGTTCAATTACGGCCGCGAAATCATCAAAGATCTGATCAGAGATCCGCGTTTGAATATCCGACACTTGCTTGCTGAGCGTCGCGATCTGAGAAATACTTCGGAACTGACGGAAATGGGCCATCAATTCCACCACTGCCGGCAGAGTCTGAGACATTTCCTTGTATTGACGACGGGTCACCAGAGTGGACAACTGATTATAAGCTGTGGTCAGCATTTGAAGTCGCTTCAAAACAGTAATAGACTGGATTAAGTTGGATTTCGTATTATCCAGTTTCTTAATATCCAGCGTCATTCCCGTAATAGCCTTGTCGGTACTAATGGCTTGAGTGCGTAAAGAATCGATCTTTTCAGAAAGAGATTTCACTTCGTCTAAGGTTTTGGACATGGCAATTGACGGAGACGCCGGCCGGGCTATAGTGCCATCATCAGCAACCTCCTTTGTTAATCTCTTGCCATACACGGTCCATTCCTGGCTCCTTTGTTGCGATTCTAACCATTGTCCGTATAAGTCCGCTAGTTGTCGGATATCACCCACTTTTTGGATATTTGCAGACGATGGGAATAGCTCGTTCAAATGATCAATTGGAGAATAATTCGGTAATGTCAAAGGATCGTTTTCACTACCGCTACTATTCAAAGTAGTAGATGACATTTCACACGGGTGTGTCTAGAGAGTTGTCCCCACAGATGTCCCTAATGAGTCTATGATATTTGTTATAATTGGGTCCAACGTTTGTCTGCGGTTGGGATTTCCCGAAACGAAATTGGTTGTCTTCTGGTTTTTTCTCGTCAAGGGCCTAATATCTGGAATGTGTCGTTAATTATATGGCCATATCATCATCATCATCAATGCCAAAGAGTAGCCGCGTCAGACGTAAGATGAAGGGGCTTGTGCGGCTGTGAACTGACTGGTCCCTGCATATCGGAGCAGTACTTGTGGTTGTAGCTGGTTTGCAAAGATGGTGTATTTATAGATTAGTGATTAGAATAAGTAGAGAAATAGTTGGCGGATATGTCTATTGTTGCTTTCTTGATGACCGTTGTCAATTAAAATGTTTCCAGGGTGGGAGATTAGATGGTGGCTCTTGTATCCCTAGACAGGCGAATAAGCGTCAGACTCATAGTATCTCTGGATTGGTGATGTTATAGAGGAAACACTAGCTACTAACCATCTCTCATCATTTATGAATTAATTTCCAGTCTTCTTCGTGGATATATTTGCTGCTGGTATTATGTTGAATAGCTATGTCCGCCGACATTATCGCGAATCCTGTCATATTCATATCTCCTTATTCCATTCATACCGGGCCGGTTAGATGTCGTACACACTACTAGTAATTGTTCTCCCTTTAAAATAACAGCACTCTCAAGAGCCTTGAATCTCGAGAGCGAATTACTTAAAATGGTCAATGTAAATAGATTTGCGCTGCGATGCACTATATCTATGCAGGGACCTTAACGCAGGGACGACAACTTCAAATCTTCCACCTCAATTACATACGCTAAAACCTATCTCATTCAAGCCCACTCGAGACCATTCCGACTATTCAATCAATCTGATGCCATACATACACTCACAGACAAGCCTATTTATTCTCTACAGCCATAAACTGGCCAGAAATAAAACCAACAAATAAGAAACTCATGAGCATTGCGCTGTTTCTACAACCTGAAAATGTCGTTTAATTTTTATTATTTTAGTTTGTTTTTCAATCCACTACCGTGAATTCATGAGAGTATACATAACAACCGTAAAAAAAGAAAAATATATATAAAACAATTTTGCATAAATCTCCTTTTCGTGTACCTCTTAACGGTAAGACTTTTGGTAACGAGCACGGGCACCTGGACCACCGAACTTCTTGGGCTCGGATCTTCTGGAGTCGGCAATCAACAAAGTTCTGTCGTAAGCAAGGAAAGCCTTCTTGAGCTCGTTCTTAGATTGCTCATCAACGAACTTTTGGTGGTAGGCAACGACACCCTTGGCAATAGCTTGTCTGATGGCATAAACTTGAGAAACGTGACCACCTCCGGTGACACGGACACGGATATCAATGTTGGCGAATTTGTCAAGACCAACAATGAGGAGAGGTTCGTAGACCTTGAATCTGAGGAGTTCAGGTTGAACAAGGGTGATGGGAGAACCATTAACCTTAATCAAACCCTTACCGGCCTTGACGTGGGCAACGGCAGTGGCGGTCTTCTTCTTTCCGAAGGTCTAAGGGGTACGAGTTAGTAATGTAAAATGGGTTAGATGGTGGGGAGGGAGTAATGATTATGACGATGAACATTGATAATAAGGTTTTATGGCTGACAATATTCACCTTGGAACAAGAGATGCAGAATATGACGGCGTGTATTGTTGTTCGATCAGTCAGACGTTATTGGATCGTTGAAGGGACTAGGGGCTCTTTACATATGTTCGATTAGCGAGCGTTCGAACCGTCTGTTGTACTGTTGAACAAGTTTATATGAGATCGGGCAACGCTTCTATTGCGATATTGTCGAGCATTCGCATTACGGGACTTTACATTCTATCAACTTTGAACTCTGTTGATATTCGTAACGTCGTTCGGTCGATAACTCTTCATTATGGTCGTCGTCTCCTCATCATACTCTCATCGTCGTATCTTCTCCTTCACCATAATTTTATCGCTCATTCTATACTTACTTGGACGCTTGGCTTAACGGCTTTGGTCTCAGCAGAGCTCATTTTTGTCGATGTGTGTTATATGGTTTGGTGAAACTGACAAAGATTTGTTCTCTAAATCTGGTAGTATGATGGACTTTTCACACTATGCTTGGTGGTCGGCGAACTGCGTGCGCGGTGGACGGTTTGAAGAGTGGTTCCAGACTGAGGGAGACTGACAATTACGCTGGTATTTCCTATTTGGGAGTATAGATAGGGCAACTTGGAGAGCTAGGGGTGTGCGTATTTGCCCTTGCCCTGCTTGCTCGCAACGATCTGTGTACGGCTGGAAGCCTGTCGTGGGAATCTGCCATAGAGGGGGATGATGGATGATGAACTGAGTATGAGAAGGAACAAACAGGAGAGGAGAGCCAGGGGAGTATTGAGTACATGTATGTAGTAGCTATGAAGTATGCTGCTGTAGCATGATATAGCACAAGGCATCTCCACGATGAACTTCATATAGCAGTGTAATAATACAAAATGTATATAGATTTAACGAGACTGCAATTGTTCGATAACTACAGCTGACTACAATACCGTAGACGATGATGCTCGGACCGTGTAGGTGTCGATTGGCTCTTTACAACCACGTTTAGAACCCACTTCCTAACAAAACAAACACAAGTCTATATAACTTAAAGATCATGAGAATTTATTTTTCATTACTACGCAATTCTAAAATTTACAATATTTTTCAAGAGATAATTTATTTGTGGTTGAAATAGCGCGCTTAATCAAAGAGACCCATTCCCATATCTTCATCAGATTCTTCCTTTTCTTCTTCCTTTTCTTCCTCAACGGCAGCTTCGGTGGCAGCAGCACCACCGGCAGAGGCAGCAGGAGCAGAACCAGCAGCAGGGGCAGAAGAGAAACTGGAGAGGATCTCCTTTAAGTCCTTTCCTTCAACAGCTTTGGCAAAGACCTTAGCCCAGACCTAAAGATGTTAGTTATGAGCTCGTTTAATGTCGGCGGATAAGTTCATTCGGGTCGCTGGTATTGTGTGCTTTACACAGAGTGTATAGAACGTAGACCGTCTGGAACCGCATGATCTGGATAGCTAGAATATAAGCAATAGCGTGTATGGAAGCTGTACAAGACAAAAAGACGAGAGTACAAGATCAAACAATCGAAACACTACTTTTTCTTTGTATAATACAACCAGGCAACCTTGAACATTCAGAACCTCATCCTATAAAACCAAAGTACAGCAATTCCTAACACGCTCAATACTACATATTCACATTGTGTCGTCATTCTTTCACTTACAGCTTCGACTTCGACACCAGCAGCCTTGGTAAGAGCCAAGATCTTGTCGGAGGTGATCTCAACTTCGGCATCAGCCAAAATAAGGGAGGCGTATGAAACAGCAGACTCGGCAGACATTTCGTGTTGTATAATTCAGTGTATATTCGAAACGGACGTAGTTCAGCAGTAGAAGTTGGGCGGTGGAATTTGGTCATTCGGTGAAGTGAAATTTGAAGAGTGGTGGCACGGCTGTAGTGGAGGTGCAACTATTTCCTAAATAGGAAACAGTCACGATTGGTGTGGGTAGGGGTTGAAGTCTGGTGTGGGTAGGGGTGGTAGACTAAACGTCAAAGAACGAGCTACTGAGAGAGCTCCAAGCAAACCGACATGGCTCACTCACTCAGCAGGAGCGAGCACAACGGGTCTGGGCAGAGCCCAGCCGCCAGAGAGGCAGAATATAGTACTACTGCTACGCACTGGACATAAGACTATTTAAACTGTAAGCGACTTTACGTAATTGAGTCTGTGCTCGTTCTCATCACAAGGACGATTATGAGGAATCCATTTAGGCTCAGCCTGGAAGAGTCGCATGGCTTGGATATTGTCATTACTGGCAGTAGTGAATCGATGATAAATACCCGAGGGGAGAATTAACAAGTCTCCTTTAGTGAGAAGACAACGAATCCATTTGTCAGACTTGTCTCGAACATCGAAGTATCCTTCGCCGTCTAAGATGTATCTGATCTCTTCGTCTTCATGTAAATGTTCAGTGTAAAAGATTTTGATTTTAGTCTCGTAGGTAGCCTGACCACCCATGGCGTCGGGATTCACATTGATTACGTCTCTATTGATGTATTTGCGTTCAGCAGCAAGTTTATTGACGTCTTCGAGATCATCAAAGTGGTAGGCTTGGACCCCGATTTTGGCAAGCGCTTCGGGTGTGACAGGGGCTCCCGAGTCGTGACGGAGTCTTTGATCTCCTTCTAGCTCGTCGTGATAGTACACTTTCATTTTTGTAGGATGTTTAGATGTGTTGGGGAGCAATATTACGAGTTACTATTAGATGTCTAAGGAGATGTCGGAACTGGTTGGATTTAAATAGCTAGAAAGCGGATTCGATCGTATCGAGACGCACGTGAATGTCGGGTGTGCACGTGACTGTGGAGAAGCTGGCTTGGCAGAGGAGTCTTGTTCAATGTTAGGAGAGTTGTTATAATAGGGATAAACAATTGGAAATGAATATATCTTGATTAAAGCCCTATATAGCAAATGAATGTAAAGAGAGTGTTGGAGATGACTGGTTGTTATAATTGGTTTGGTTGAGTATCCGTCGGCTTGCATTCTAGAGGAGATGTTGGTTTATATAGCACACGGACTATTTAAATACCATATAACAGCATTTAAACACAATGTACCGAGAAGCGTCTAGCAGATAGAACCGGAATATCGGCAGTCATAGAGATTTCCATGAGTAATTGATATAGGACTTGGTTTTATCAGTTGCTTATGTTACTTATGCTAGGAGGTTTTTATTCAGACTGTACAAGCGGCTCTATATGTATGTATGCAAGATAAGAGTTGGCTCGTCCTTCGAGGACCGTCCCGACAGTACATTAGGCGGACGACGACACCCCAACTGGTGAAGCAATATCGAAAGCAGGAGGGCAATTAAATAGGAGTAATCGACATACGCGAGAGCAGGAGAAAAATTAATTAGGAGTAATCGACACACGCGAGAGCAGGAGAGCAATTAAATAGGAATAATCGACACACGCGAGAGCCGGAGAGAATTTAAATAGGAGTAATCGACATGCGAGAGAACAACTCTATATCTACATTCGCCTCAAGTCCATCCCTCTACCAGTCTGGGCAGAGCCCAGCCGCCGGAGAAACACACCCGTAGCCCAACAAGGCGGGTTGGAGGAGATTTTATTTTTATTTTATTTTCATAGTCACCAGACAGGGACCCGCTCGGAGAGTGTACAAGGAATGGTATATGGTTTATGAGTGTTTCTTCGAGACGGCTGGTTTGCCGATAGTAACGGCGCTGGTGATTCGCTTGACGACGTCCTTGACTTGAACCCACGCCTGCTTGACGGCAGGAGGCAGAATGGGGTGCGCAAAGACGCTATCGATGCGGACTTCCCAAGAATGGACAACCGACTTCATATAAAAGGACTGGTCGTACCGGGCCTTGATGAAAACGACGTAGAATAAAAATGGGAAAGTGGTTCCCTTGCGGAAGCTGATGAACTTGAAGAATAGTAGAAACACAAGCACAAACTCGAAATTGGCCGCATAGCTCATGAATATATCGTTGTAGTTTTTAACAAATGACTGGATCTGGGTGGAAATAACAGACGTGCTGGGGTATCCCAGAGTAGGAAGAATAAACGAACGAACATAAGTCAAGATATGGAACAACGAGAAGATCATGAACGGCGGCAACGTCGCAAAATAGGGCTCGGACACCAACCACAGAACAGCCACCAATAAATAATGGACATTATCATCCTTGATCAATGCGTCAGGAGTCACTCTCTTATTCTTGTACGAGGTGAACAAGATAATTCCAAACGTGGAAATCGTGGCCACGTACGCTTCCTTATACCAGAATCGCGGGAAGCTGGGCGACTTGAATACCTTCATTGAAAACAAGCCGTAGAACAGGGCCCCGGAAAACGCCAACACATGGCCCACGAACCAGGCAAACTGGATGTTCTGTTGCAATTGTTAGTTTGTGAATGCCTCTAAGCCCACACCGGGGCATGACCCCGTGGAAAAACGCGGAATTTTAATGGGGCTGGCGGTTCGGAAGCGCCTCGCTTCGCATCGCTTCGCGGGTATGGCTTACCATGAACTTCTCGAAACCAGGAGGAACCTTGGGTTTCATTCCCGCTGCTGCAGGGATGTCGGGCTTCGTTGAAGCTGCTTTGTCTGTATCGGACATTCGCGAAAGTTTGGTTGCTATGGTCACTTGTGATTCGATGGTTGTTTACTGCCCTTAAATGTCAGACAGTTCAGCGTTCTCTTCAATTGGTTGTCGAATGTTTAACTTATCACTGGAAACAAGTAAAATGTCTGTCACTTTGCAATATTCGCGTCTGATAATGTCTCTATCAGGACGCCACGACCGAATAACAGCACCGCAAGCGTGTTCTGCCAAGTTGCTGATAACGGCGGCGCCTCGATTGTAGCCGCGGATGCTTCCATTGTATCATCAGCTCACCGCTGGAAACTTCCTTGCCGCATGCAATGAATGCTTCCATACAAGTGAGAGTTTTGTTGCTGCTTGTCTATATAGCGTGTAAAACCGCTTCAGCGGTGGTGGGAATATATTTTTTGAGATTGCTAAGAGGCGGGCCATTGAAGTAAATGTAGAGCAATAGCGATTGTATTGGGGTGATTCGTTAAGTCTAAATAGAGAATGATTCCAAGTTGCTTTAGGCCTGAGATAGAAGGGCTGATTTAAGTCGACTTGGCCATTCCAATGTCAAGTCAAAATTGCCCTTAAAGCTAGAGCAATTCAAATGTCACGTCAAATTGCACTTAAAGCTCGAGCAATTCAAATGTCACGTCAAATTGCACTTAAAGCTAGAGCACATTGATGGCCGGTTGTAAGTCGGTGCCCAACAGAGGCCCAGACGGCTGGCGTACCTGCATTATCATGGACCAAGAAGCCAGCTACAGCCGTGAGCACGGATTTTGTTTGTGTTCTGGCACCGTTGGGAAGCAAGAAGAAGAAATAGATAGGCAACTCAAACCAATGCCTAATCGTTCCTAAAATATCTCGTAAAAAGTCATTCACAGTATATTTCTGATAGGCCTGAGTCATAGCGCATCAAAGAGGTCATGGTATTTGTTTTTCCCTTGCCTCGAATATTATTGAAATTAAAAGTAAAAACATTTAACCAATTCTTTAAATAACATAAATATATTATTAAAGATAATTCGGCAAATAATAAACTGCCAGTGGCAAGGTCACAGCATGTCTAGATCTTTTTAGCCAAATCGCCAACTTCGCGGAACATTGTATCATATAATCGTTATCCTGAGAACCCTTTGAAATAGGAGGAATACTTCCCGCGACAAAGTTGCATGCAGGGCTTAACGCCTATATCCGTTAGGGCCTTTGCATATTCAAGAGTTTGATAGTAGTGGCTTGGGTTTTAATGCGGCGAGCCGGATTAAAGACGAACGATTATAAAAGGGGAGAAAACACGGGGGAGGGGAGGGAGGTTGATCATCCTTTGTCACTACTAGTACTGGCAAACAAAAATGGAGTTTCAAAGATTGGGAGACAGTGGACTAAAGATTTCTAAAATCATCCTTGGATGTATGAGCTATGGCCGTAAAAGTTGGGCCGATTGGGTTTTAGAAGATGAGGAGGTTGTTTTTGGATTGATGAAACAGGCTTACGACGCAGGGATTAGGACTTTTGATACCGCCGATATGTATTCCGACGGTGGGTCGGAAATTCTTGTTGGTAAATTCCTTAAAAAGTATAACATCCCTCGATCCACTATTGTCATTTTAACCAAATGCTATACAAGGGCCAATACAGATCCGACAATTGAAAAGTCAGAGATGAATTGGATTAATCGCTGGGGATTGAGTAGAAAGCATATTCTTGATGCTGTAGAAGGTTCCGTAGAAAGACTTGGTACCTATATTGATGTTTTACAAATTCACCGCTTAGACAAAGATGTCAGCAAGGAAGAAATCATGGCAACTCTCAATGATGTTGTCAAGAGTGGTAAAGTCCGCTATATCGGTGCTTCCAGTATGAGAGCTACGGAATTTGCTCAATTGCAATTTACCGCTGAGAAGCATAACTGGACAAAGTTCATTTCCATGCAAAACTATTACAACTTGATCTATCGAGAGGAAGAACGCGAAATGATCCCCTACTGTAAGGAGACAGGAGTCGGTCTTATTCCATGGTCCCCCATTGCTAGAGGAATCCTAGCTCGTCCTTATGGAGAAGAGTCCCTAAGAAGTACTACCGATATGTTTACTAAGGTTATTGAAATTGGCAAAGCTGACGCTGACCGGGAAATTATCAGTCGAGTTCACGAGATATCCAAAAAACGATCGATTTCTATGACCCAAGTAGCTACTGCCTGGGTCATTTCAAAGGGAACATGTCCAATTATCGGCATCAATAAACCTGAAAGAATCCAAGAGGCCATTGATGCCTTGAAAGTCAAATTGACTGAAGAGGAGATTAAATATCTCGAGGAGCCGTATGCTCCTCATGTTGTAGTAGGGTTTCAGTAAAGGGTATCCAATTATAAATTAAGTGGAAAATAACAGAAGTAAAATCAACAGATAATTATTATTTAAAAATCCGGTATTTTTAGGACTTATAAATGGTAATGCCGTAGTTTTATACAGAAATCAGTAAAAAATAAATTTATTCTAAATTTACATATGAATGATATATCGACTTCGATTTAGAATATATTTATTCAAGCAGGCTGTCAGCTATGCGTGCGATCTTCAACACCCTGCATAGAAGTGAAAAATTCCAAAAAAAAAAAAAAAAAACACACAGCCGCATCCTCTGCGAGATCCATCCAGAGTCAGTTTTATTAGTCTCGTCCTATACCATTTCCTTCTAGACCATTAGCCAATATGAGTTCCGGCAACCTGGCGAAGCTCTGGAGAAATGGTTCAAGTTGGAAAAGTCTAACTCCTATTAATGTCAATACCCAGGAGCTCTGTCTTTGTATGACAGCTACTCGATTCAGGTCCAGGAAACGTCTAAATACGACGATACCATGGCTACAGAGAGACATACATTCTCAGACTAAAAGGCCAAGTAATTACTGGTGCCAAGAAAGTGATACCCAATTTCCGAACCGCTCTTATTCTAATGGACTGCTAGCTGGTGAGCTATCAAAGACAAACATCAAAAAGGCCCAGAAAATTGCCAAGCTCCCGAGGTTTCGTAACGACGAGATGGCGAAGCGATATGTGATGCAACATAAGTTCATCAAGGAAATGATGTACTCCGTTTCACACTTAGCAGACAAACTGTACAACAAGAAGCTAGACGCGGATTGCATTGATACTTCGACCGCTTTAGTTGGCGAATTGTTCAATATCCGTTCTGACTGCGCAAAAGCTGCGATGATGGAATGCTTTGGGAAAAAGCATGTCGAGCTACGTCGACTAATATCAAAAGCTTCCAACCACCAATGGGATGCAACAACAGGTTCCAAAGTTGAGGACATGCTTGAACTGTTCTGGCAAGATATGTTGGAAACTCGAAACCAAGCCGACAATGTAGATATCCAGCCTTGGCAGAGCTGGTCTCAATTTGTTAAGTTCACTAGAAACCCTCCAAGTGTTCCTGATATTCGAGTTTTGGAGAAATCAATGGAACAGTTTGGGGCTGTGCTTATAGATTTCGAGAACAAGCGAAACAATATACAGATATATAATCTCGCCAGTACAAAGATGCTATGCCGGGCGTTTGGGAAGTACTTTTTAACTAAAGTACTCAAGGAAGTAGATCTAATGCCTACTGAAGATATTAAACATCATAACACCGAGAATAAAGAAAATCTAAAGTACGTAGAGTCACACGACGAATCAAAATAGCAATAGCTGTCGGCCGATTACTAACTATAAAACAGACAAAACATAGAAGAAATAATTGAACCACCTACGGTCAGCACTCTATCACCTGCATTGGGGATCATTGATTTAGAGAACCCCGCTTGGTTGTTTCCAGCAGCCAGGGCCATTCACAGAAAAGTATATCTTCACATTGGCCCTACCAATAGTGGAAAAACATACAATGCTTTGAAGGCATTCCAGTCTGCCAAATCTGGGTTTTACGCCGGACCGTTGAGATTATTGGCGCGTGAAGTATATAATCGAATGAAAGCGAACAAGAAGCCATGTAATTTAGTTACTGGTGAAGAAGTGATTGAGGAATTCGATGACAACGGGATGCCAGCAGGATTAGCAAGCGGTACTATAGAAATGATGGATATCAATAGACAAATGGATGTTGCGGTCTTGGATGAAATTCAGATGATTAATGATACCGAGAGAGGTTGGGCTTGGACGCAAGCGTTTTTGGCAGTCCAGGCAAAAGAAATTCATCTGTGTGGAGATCCGAATACCGAGCAATTGGTCAAAAACCTCGCTGCTCAGGCAGGCGATGAATTGGAAATTGTTAGATACAATCGGCTGAGTCCGTTAGAGGTAGAGGACCGAGAGCTAGGAGATGATCTTAGTAAATTGAAGCATGGAGATTGTTTGGTATTTTTCTCAAAAAAGAATATTCTGGCTGCTAAAACTGTCATCGAAGCTGAGACTGGTAGTAAATGTGCAGTAATTTATGGATCACTACCAGCTGAGACTCGATCTAAACAAGCAGATGCTTTTAACGATCCTAATAGTGATGTTAACTTTTTAGTCGCAAGTGATGCTATTGGCATGGGACTAAACCTTGCAGTCCGAAGAATAATCTTCTCCAGAGTAAAGAAGTTCAATGGAAAGGAATCAATTAAACTGCCTATTGCCCAAGTTAAACAGATTGCTGGACGAGCCGGAAGATTCCAAATTGCCCCTAATAAGGAAAATGATGATACTTCGTCGAAAAGTAATGTTGGCTATGTGACTGCACTAAATAAAGCTGATCGATTGTATATACAAAAGTGCCTAGCATTGCCATCACCACAAGTTAAGTCGGCAATATTTTTCCCTTCAGATACAATCATTCATGAGTTTGCGCATTTCCTTGGGCCCAATGTCCCCTATGATCACGTATTATCACGCATGGAAAGGTCCATCAAGCTGCCTCGACTATACAAGTTCGTTGATTTATCAAATATGATCGCTACATCGAGGTTATTTACTAGCATCAAGGGATTGATGCTCCAGGAAATGATGGTACTTGCTAAGGCGCCAGTCAGTAGTACGGACGAAATAGTCAGAAGTGCATTCTATTCATTTTGTCTAGTAATTGCCAATGGACAATCCAAGACTATCACCGAGATCCCCAATTCGGGAGTGGGCCTTCTTGGAAGAGCAGTGAAACCGCTTGCTCGACCATCTGATACTCTTGAAAGCATTCATAGAGTATTAACATTATATTTATGGCTCTCATACCGCTTTCCCACACATTTTCTTGATCGGACTGGCGCTACGCAATTAAAGGAGCTTTGTGAAAGGGAGATCAATGAGTTATTACAGAAGTCTCCATCAATCAACCGCATTGTCGGCAGGAAACATGTTTCGTACTTACCACAGGAGCAGAGACCCAGGGCCCATGTTCAGCATGCACGTTTCCAGTAGATTCTTCTTGTACCGGACATACCTTCGGCGACTGGGCTCTGCCCAGACCCGTGGTGCTCGCGAAGCGAGCGAGCATATTATGCCTACACGCTATTTGGTTTTGTGTAAGTAATATTATTGTATATATTCATAGTTTTTTTCTGGCTACTTTGAGCTTCGTGAGACTCACACTGTCCATCTCAGTAGACCGTACGGTTTCAAGGTTCACGTCGAGCAGACTGCAGCCATGCTCCGCCGCTAGACACCGCAGCCCAATAACATCTCCAACCCATACCGCGTATTCTTCTAACCGCCTATTCCTGCTCTTCCCCAGCCACGTCTGGAGTTCAGTCCAACTCTCTACCTAGACAGACCTTCATTGTTTCCCCATTTATCATCGCAGCTTTACACACAAGAAGACCTGTACAATAACCAAGTTCCGGTGAACATTTCCAACCAATTGTCCATAGGATTTTGCAAAATAAACACCACGCAATGGCTGACGAGCAACCAATTGGTAAGTTTTATCCGTCGGTCCCGCCCGTTCCCCCTTCTGTGGCTTAGGCAGGGCCCGGCACAGTAGTTCGAAGAACATCACTAACCGCCAAAACCCCAGTACTCGATCAAGGAACAGGATTCGTCAAAATAGGTCGGGGAGGAACCAATTTTCCCGATCATACCTTCCCTTCAATTGTCGGACGGCCCATTTTGCGAGCTGAAGAGAGAAATGACTCCACTGTCGAAATCCATGATATCATGTGTGGAGATGAAGCCAGCGCCGTAAGAAGTGCCTTGCAGCTTTCTTATCCTATGGAAAACGGTATCATTCGTAACTGGGAAGATATGGGTCATTTATGGGATTACTCGTTCTATGAACGGATGAAAATTGACCCTCGGGGCCGTAAAATCCTACTTACCGAACCACCATTGAACCCGGTGTCTAACAGGGAGAAGATGGTTGGAACAATGTTTGAGAAGTACGGATTTAATGGAGTCTATGTTGCTATTCAAGCTGTATTAGCTTTATACGCTCAGGGTCTGTCGTCTGGTGTGGTGGTGGATTCCGGTGATGGTGTTACTCACATTGTGCCAGTGTATGAGTCGGTTGTTTTGAACCACTTGACCCGTCGTTTAGATGTTGCCGGAAGAGATATCACTCGAAACCTCATTAATTTATTATTAAGAAGAGGATATGCCTTTAACCGTACTGCCGACTTTGAAACAGTCCGTCAAATTAAGGAGAAGTTCTGTTATGTCAGTTATGACTTAGAATATGATGATAAACTGGCTAATGAGACGACTGTACTAATGGAGACTTACGAGCTGCCAGACGGCCGTACTATTAAATTGGGACCTGAAAGATTCCAAGCCCCCGAGTGTTTATTCCAGCCTCATTTGGTTGATAGTGAACAGCCAGGTATCGCAGAATATTTATTCAACACTATACAAACCGCCGATGTTGATATCCGTTCTTCTCTCTATAAGGCGATTGTTCTTTCTGGAGGATCCAGTATGTACCCAGGATTACCGAGTAGACTTGAAAAGGAACTCAAGCAACTTTGGTTGTCCCGGGTTCTTAATGGAGATCCAGAACGACTCAGTAAATTCAAGGTTCGTATCGAGGATCCTCCACGTAGAAGACATATGGTTTTCCTGGGAGGTGCTGTTTTGGCCAATATCATGCATGATAAAGAACATATGTGGATTTCAAAGGCTGAATGGGACGAACATGGAACAAATATCCTCAGTAAGCTTGGTCCTAGATAGTATAGTTTATATAATAGTATATATCTATATATGGATGCTGTCCATTTTATTAGAGATTTTTCAAATGCGTTAATCTACAAAGGGCCCGCAAATGTTTATTTTTTTTTTCAGAAGAAACTGTGCCTCGCTGAAAACAACCGGCCAAGTAAAACTAGCAAAAAAAAAAGCCCATCTTATTTCTTATAATCTACACCAGTCAGTTGCGACATGTAGGAGACATAGTCCAAGCCAGCACCTTCCTCTTCAGTTTCAGGAACATCCTTGGCCTCCGGCATTATGGTCCGCAGCTCGTCAATCATGGAGTCGGGAATTAATGAATTTTGAAGGTCCAGTTCAGTCACATACGGCTTACCATTGGCAATGTCAAGAAATGATTGATAGACTTGTTCAGCAGTTTGCTGGTCCTCGGTAACTTCAACCATGAACTTTATAAACTCTTCAAAGGACACTCGGGCATTGCCTCCACCGGCAATAATGAATACTTGATGCATTTCTTCTTCAGAGTATACCAGTCCAAGACTAGCTAGGGCGCCAGAAAATTCGCTCTCCTGTAAAGAGTTGCGCTGCCCTTTATCAAAAAATCGAAATACCGATTCAAATTCTTCCAGCTGAATGGGCGTCAGATTGGTCATACTACGTGCGACAATCTGGTTCTCTATAAATGCAAGTTTCTTGACTACCGATTGCTTAGCAAGCCCAAGTTCATACTCTAGCTCGTGGAATGAGTAAACTGTATAGTCGTTTTCCTCGACATTTGCTTCGAGACAGTTTTCATCAAGTTTTTTCAACTCGATCAACATTCGATCAAGTGGTTTTAGTTGATCACTAAGAATAGTAATTCCTTCAAGTTGCTTTTCCAGCTCCCCTTCAAGGTCGTTGATTTTCAGCGAAACAGTGTCGAGAGACAGTGACAATTCATTTGCAGTGTCGGCGAAGTTCTTTCTTAGTTTTTCTTTAATTTTTCTCATTGTATGATTTATTGCTTTGGACCGAATCGCTTCAGCACATATAAGCTCTCTCCAAACAAGCTCAAGATCCTGTAATCGTAAACCATCAGGAGGCATGTATTCTTTTAATCCATACGTTGCTAGCTTTGTCCGAATATTCCCCAGCAGCGAAGCCAACTCGGATTTCTCGGTAATCCACTCTCGTTTCTTTGTTTTCTTGTAGTCACTGAAATGACCCGACTGCAGCTTGGCATCATTGTAGGTCCCGGAGAATTCCGCAGCCGCCCAAGTCTGCTGAAGTTTCTTGATTGACTTGATCAGTACCTTCATTCGATTTTCAAAGTTATGCTGCATGGTCAAAGTCGACGACGTGACATCAATGAACTTTTCTAGTCGTCTACCAGCAGTTTCGATCTTGTCTAATGCCGAAAAAGCATGAAACCAGTATGCTACGTAAGTCATAACCGACCGTTCATCTGGTGATTTAACATCACAAATATCTTCTACGTCTAATATTTGAGGGATTCCCACTTCTTCGGCAGCTAGTTTGAAAGCTAATGACACGTTCTTTTTATGATTTGACTTGTCCAGTTCGTCAAAGTCAATGAGATCAGGACGATGGCGGTCCATTAGGGCACAGAAGGCAAGGCCGTCTGTCCAAGAAGATGAGAAATCTTTAATGTTAACACCCGGATACCCAGCAGTCTTCCTCTGACACCATAATAAAAGGCCCTCTTTTGCCGACAGTCCTTCTTCGTTGATTTCCGAAATGGTGAATCTTAAAATCAATATCCACAAAAGACCGAGAATCAGTTTCAAATTGCCCTCGATAATATCCCCAGCACCAATATTATGGAGTAAAATTCCTCTGTGTTTTATGAATGCTAACGCGGTATTGATATTTTCAGCCTTTTGTACATTTAATCTTGGATTGGGGTTATATCTACCAAGAGGTTCATTACCGATGATTTCTAGAAGTTGGATAAGACGAACTCCACTAGTGAAATCCGACATTAGGTCTTTCATAGGAGGGATCTCATTTGCTTCGAAGTAGGTATTGGCCCATCTTAAGAACGCTTTATGTTGAGTAGCGATCCACCCTGGTAGAGGTTTAACACCATTTGTAGTGGTAGTAGTGATATTTGACATTGTGATCATGATAGACAGCTTAGTTGGTAAAATATATGGCAGTCGTTGAGAATAAACTCAGTTTGCAGATTTAATGTTTCCGGTGGTAAATGTCTTGCTCTTATGTTTCGCTTGTTTCGTAACTGGGATATGCCAAGATAAAAGTAAAACTGGATCAAAAAAAAAAAGATCAATGAATGCAATTGGGCTAATAAATAAATAAATAATGAGTGTGGCAGTTTTGTATCCTTTTTCTTCTTTCTTTTACATCAAAGTGGCTAGACTTGGTAGAACGTTCCTGCGAAGGGATCCGATATTTGAGATTCAAGATATGGTGAGATGAGAGAGATTCGGGATAAGCTACCTGAAGTAGGTCTGATACCTGTTGGTCTAATTCACTTGAAAAAGAATATTTTTTCTGCTACGGAGAATATTGCCAGTGGTGGTTTCCCTCGCCCTCCAAGCTTTGGTTGGAGGTGAGTTGAAAAAAAAATAAAGTTAACGAAGCGAGATTAACACTTGAGTCGCACAAGCAGTCGCTGTATGGTTTGGATATTGGCCCCAGTAAATTAGTAAACAAACGAATAGAATGGCAGGTTATCAATGGAACGTTAGGCCAATTTGTAGCTTTACGCCCTTTTCTTCTTCTTCGGTGACTAAAGTCAATTCTGTCTTAACCACAATTCCAATGCCAGTGGTAAAATATCCAGAAATAGAACTCGAAAGTGGAGTGCCAGAACTGCGGGTGGTGGTTGGCGAGCCTCGAAGTTTAATTAATTATTTGGCTCCGCCATCACGATCACTATAAAGAGAGTGTAAGGTGGTTTAAGGGTGACAGGGCATGCCAAGTCGCGCCCGAGACACGTAAAATAGTAGCAGTATTTGGGGCCTCACGTTCCGGGCCATTTCTATAACGGGATGTGCAAATTTATAACTTTCTACTTAAAGTAATTCCCGGTGGTTCGAGTCAGGATAAGGTGCGGCTCTAGCAATAACAACAAACTGAAGCTCCAGTGACAAACTACCCAAACGGGAGTTGAAAGATCAAAACGGATATTCCTTTACTGAGATTGAGTTCGTAGTTTATTGGATAGAAAGTTCTTGGTCTGAGGCGTTTGTGTTTTATGAGCAGGATAGGGGCAGACTCAGTTGGAAACAACTCGGTTCGTATGATATTTGTTACCCCCTGAAATCAACAATTCATGGCCATGCCGTCGATAATCTAAATGATTTTCTTAATAGCGTTTATACAAGACTGCTGAAATGCAAGTTGTATAAGTCTTGTGTGTTGAGTGAATGAAAAATAGTCGCGTCATTATAAGCAAATGCAAAAAAGAATGCGAATTCTGCGGATCGAACGCAGGACCTCCAGATATCAAGACTAAAGTACACTTCAGTCTGGCGCTCTCCCAACTGAGCTAAATCCGCCGACTACTGGTGTTTCCAGCATGGAAAGCTTAAGGGCACAAAACATATATAGACCACGTGACGACTCCGGGTCATTTGGTAAGTGACTGGGAGCATACTGACAGCCAAGTCCTAATGAATGAATGAATGAATGAATAATGAATGAATGAATATATCTTGATTAAAGTCCTATACAACAAATAAATTATACAAATAAATTTCCATGACTTATCTATCTCTAAGGAGGTGTTCATTCATTCATTCAGAGGCAGTCTTAGCATTCTTACCCGTATGTTCATTGAAATTTCAATGGGAAATCCAGCAACATCGCAACATTCCGAAATCAAACTAAATCCAATAATCAGCCTGAATCCGGGCCAATATCAGAGCAGTCCTCCTTAGAGATAGACAAATCATGGAAATTTATTTGTATAATTTATTTGTTGTATAGGACTTTAATCAAGATATATTCATTCATTCATTGTATAATTTATTTATTATATATAGGAACTTAATCAAGATATATTCATTCATTCATTCAGGACTCTAATCAAGATACACACCCATAAAGGTTTCATATCTTCCTGGTACGATTGTTAATGTTAGGCATCTTGATGAAGTGACCGATCGAATCTATGTTCTATTTGATCAATGTGAAGCTTTATCAGAGATGCATAATCACAATCTCTGATGTCAAATACACACCTGCTGTATAGTTGCTACAATATATAAAACTGTTAAACTTTGGAGGTGAACTAGTCCCAAAATCAGCATGGAACCTGTACGCAGGCGATGATGCACTTCATTTTGCCAACAATATTGAGTCCATCATACGATGACAGAATAAACTATATGAAACTATAGAAGAAAAGAAACCGAATGGCCCTAAACTATTAGATTTTGTCTACGTATAAAATATTTTGTTATGTATTTTTGCGGATTGTCTTTCTGCTGATCATGTAAGCAAGCTGGTCCCTGTCCTTAAAAGGTAATCTCAGGGGAGGCATCGATATGTATCCTTGTGCACTCTGGGACTTGACCTATCTATTAGAATTCAAGGATATTAACAAACCCACCAGAGATAGAGTTAAATACACAGCTGCTATCAAGAAAATCAGTGTATAGTTTGTCTTCCATTTATCACTTTTCTCCATCGAATACGATGTAACGGCCATGCAGATAGAACCGATAATAAATAAATCTCAAATCTCCAACAAGAACAAGAAATTTGGGGTTCAAAAAAATTAAAAAAGAGATAATGATAGCGACAATAACAAATATTCTTGAGTTCCTATTATAATTACAATTAGTAGACCTACGTTAGTAACACAATTCTAAAGAAACTGTTCACAGAAACGGTTTACACGGGTTTCTTGCTCTCCGCGAAATTAAGGATTATGCGAGTATCTTCCAGACGAATTCTAATAGTACCCATTTTACGCTTGCTTTTCATTCACAAAATGCTTCAAAGCTCTTGCCGATAAAGATTATGCGAAGAACGAGCCAAGTGTTGCACGACAACACATTCTAGCAAAAAAGGATTATAAGAACGATTCCCAGATTACTCCTTCTTCTGTATTATAACATCGTTTTCTCTTTGTAAAAAGTGTTCTGAAATTCGAAAAATCGCCCTACTAAAATTGTTCTACTTCCACCGTTACTACTATGCTTTCATTGATTGTATCTTTTACTTTTCCAATGGTTAGCTTAATTCTCGGTTATTTGACCGATTATTCTATCTGGTTCTCTGTATTCTTTATGATTACTGTCTACAATGTTGATTGCCACTTCTTGGAAGAAGCCGCTATCGGAGACCAAAGTCCTAAACAAGCCGACTTCAATCCAGCTGGTAATTCTACTTCTGAGACCGCAAGTATCCCTGACTATGAAGCGGGTATATCTCCTTACGAGGTTGACAGTATTGCAAGTTCTGATCCTGACAACGATACTACTTCAGCATCCATAGTTGCAGCTATCTTGGAGAACCAAAATGATGAATTACATAGATGGCTCAACTTAGTTATCGACACTAGCCACGATGTACATTCTATTACTACATCTGATAACTCAACTATCTCCCACATTGGTGAGGAATCTCTTAACAGTGATACAGAAACGGGCTCTATTATAGCCGTAGACTCTGGTCTCTACAAAGATGAAGAATTACACACTGGGCTCGATTTCATTATCGACACATGCCCTGATGTACATTCTGTTACTACATCTGATAATTCAACTATCTCCCACATTGGTGAGGAGTCTCTTAACAGTGATAAACAAACGAGCTCTATTATAGCCGTAAACTCTGGTCTCTACAAAGATGAAGAATTACACACTGGGCTCGATTTCATTATCGACACACGCCCCGATGTACATTCTATTACTACATCTGATAATTCAACTATCTCCCACATTGGTGAGGAATCTCTTAACAGTGATACACGAACTGTACATTCTGTTACTACATCTGACGATGCAACTATCTCCCACATTGGTGAGGAGTCTCTTAACAGTGATACACAAACAGGCTCATTTGCAGCCATAAATTCTGTTCTTAGCAAATACACTACTCTAGAAGTAGCAATCCCTTTCAGTTCAAACGAAACTAAACAACTGGTCACCGCAACCATCTCTGACAATGAACATGCTAGATCACACTTCTGTGATATAGTCAACTCATATTCTAGCGAATATATTACTCCTAAATTTGGAGTCGCAGACGAGTCTAACAGCAAAGATGAAGAATCCCCTAACAATAATAACTTATCACCCATAATTAAGACATCCAATTCAACTCACAGTAGCATTGCAACCTCTTCAACTTCATCTTTGTCTCGTTATTGTACTCCTAAAGAATTTGAGTTTTGTCAACCAGCAATTTCCACAAAGGTCCAAAATGAAGTTTCTATCCCTTCAGCTCCTATCGGCATCAAGTCCAACCTAAAGTCTTCTCGCCTCGCATACAGAAACCTCGACGTCAAGCTTAATAGCAATCAATCTAATACAGTTCGCTCTAATCAATCTGGTTTTGAGCACTGCGACAGCGACCACTCCTCCGTCTGGCAACCTTCACCATCAGTTAAAAGTAATATCACCAACGACAGCCATGAATCCACCGAGTCTATCAGTAATCATAGATTCCGCTCCGCTATACACCGTATACGCAACAAATTTGAGCGTAACTTGTTTCACAAGTTAAAATCATCTCACCGTGGCCAGACAGCTGTCTCAGAAACCGAACATCCATCGACAGACGAAAGTAATCCTAATATTCTGTCACCATCCATCTCATCAGATTCAACTATTGCTGAAACCGATGGGAAAATTAGAAACAGGGGTTTCTACACTAAGGAACATGAGGCTTCTCAGAGTAACTCATTCCTTGAAAATCAAATTAAATCATTACGAGAAGAACTGGAAGAGGAAAAGGCATATCGTGACAAGTTCGAACGAACGCTACGTCGGGAATATGTACCCAAGGATAGATACCTGATGGAAAAAGATGCTAGAGAACTGCAAGAAGTGAATGAGGAAATATTCCAACGACAAACTTCATCAATTGCTGACGGTGTCGTGTACCAAAGTGGACTAGAACTAAGACGCTATATTGAAGGAATTGGTCTTGAGACTTTCAAGTCTGCGGCAGAGAAGGTCGAAGCAGAAGTTGAAGGATTGAAGGAACTGGTTGACTGGAATAATCACCAAAAGGAAATTGGCATTCGGAACGGTACCAGGCCCGTAGCGGTTGGATTGAACATTGAGGCAATGTTCAGAACTAATTGTGGAACTGACGGGAAACATTTCAAGGATACAGAAGGGCTCATGAAGTATTACAATGGCTTCATGAAACAATTCCCCATAAAACATTTCTAAGCCTATTCCCATGCTGTCCGATTCGATGCATGTGACCAATTATCAAAAGTGTTAGGTTGTTACCATTATTATTGTTGTTGAAATTCCTGCTCTTATCATTAGCATAAACGTTTTACTGTAATAAACAAATTATTAGACTGAAATATTATAATTAGTGTGCAATAAAAGAGCATCCGCCCCAGGTTTGCATGTTTATACGATACGCCATTCTGTATCACCGCTGGAAAAATAACTAACTATACATATACAAGTTTTATACGTTAATTACGGAAGCACAAGAGTTAGCGTTGTATAAAGGCTTCTACAAAAAAAGGACCCGAAGACGGTATCGGTTTTTTTCCAGTAGAGTTATAGGTCGGACCCTTCGTGCTGAAAGGCTTTCCAATTCGCAAGTGTGGAAGATCCAGTATCGTCCAAGACGCCAAATCTTCAATCAAAAATGCAGACAGTCTGCAAACACCTGAGCCAAAATGTGGATATTATTATTTATTATTTCATCTTTGTCCAGATCACCCAGCTAAACCCGACCCGACCGCGTTGCTTCCCTTATCAGGTCTTCTCCTATTTTGACAGCCGCGCCGTGAACATATCGCGGCTAACAGCGATGGCCAGTGTGACACATTTTTCGATTTTTCAGATCACCATCTGCTGGGCCTACTCCTATCTTATTTATATACTATCCACGTCCCCACATACTACATTTTGAACCAGAAATCGATAGAAAATGGCTTCTGCTGGAATATCTGAATTGGCTGAAAAGGTAGCAGAAGCTACCATTGCTCCTAAGAAGGAGAGTAGAGGTCCTCCTGCTTTATACCCAGTAAGTACTATCCCTATCTCAGTGCCTGAACACGGTGCTGAGCACTCTGTTTCTCCACTTTATCTTATCTAACATCCACAGAATGAACCTAAATTCGCGTTTTTGGACGAGAGATTGAAGTTCTTTGAAGAATTAAAGAAAGAACAAGACGCCGAATTTGCTAAAAAGGAACGCAAACCGATCCAAATCACCCTCAAAGATGGATCTGTAAAGGAAGGTGTTGCTTGGCAAACAAGCCCCGCTGATATAGCTAAGGAGATCAGCAAGTCTTTATTTGAAAAGACCGTCATCTCCAAAGTCAATGGTGAACTATGGGACTTGGAGAGACCGTTTGAAGAAGACGCGAAGCTGGAATTACTGGATTTCGAGAGCGACGACGGCAAAAAAGTGTTTTGGCATTCGTCTGCCCATGTTTTAGGTGAGGCCTGTGAATGCCATTTTGGCGCTCATTTATGTGTTGGTCCTCCTACTGATGACGGATTCTTCTATGAAATGAGTATTGATAGCGGTGAAAGAGCTGTATCAAACACCGATTTTCCAGCCGTCGAAGCCGTCACCAAACGGGCTGTTAAGGACAAGCAAAAGTTTGAGAGATTGACTGTCACAAAGGAGAATCTGCTTAAAATGTTTGCTTATAACAAGTACAAGCAGACCTTGATTCAATCCAAAATCCCCGACGGAACCTCGTCTACTGTGTACAGATGTGGCCCTCTCATCGATCTTTGTCGTGGTCCTCATGTGCCTCACACTGGTAGAATCAAGAGTATGAAACTGTTGAAGAATTCTGCTTCGTATTTCTTGGGTGATGCCACCAATGATTCTTTGCAAAGAATTTACGGAGTCTCATTCCCCGATAAGAAGCAGTTGGACGAACATTTGAAATTCTTGGAGGAGGCTGCTAAACGTGACCATAGAAAGATCGGCAAAGATCAAGAATTGTTTCTATTTCATGAAATGTCTCCAGGAAGTTGCTTCTGGTTGCCTCATGGTGCTCGTATTTACAACACCTTGGGCGAATTCCTACGTTCCGAGTATAGAAAACGTGGTTATGATGAGGTCATCACTCCTAATATGTATAATTCTAAACTTTGGGAGACTTCGGGTCACTGGGCTAACTATAAAGAAAATATGTTCACTTTTGACGTTGAAAAAGAGAAATTCGGCCTCAAGCCAATGAATTGTCCTGGTCACTGTTTGATGTTCAAGGCCCGTGATAGAAGTTATCGGGAACTGCCCTGGAGAGTTGCTGATTTTGGTGTTATTCACCGTAACGAGTTTTCCGGTGCTTTATCTGGTTTGACCCGTGTTCGTCGTTTCCAGCAAGATGATGCCCACATTTTCTGTCGCCAGGATCAAATCGAAGATGAAATTACTGGAATTTTCGAGTTTTTGAAACACGTTTACGGTATTTTTGGGTTTGACTTTAAAATGGAGCTTTCTACAAGACCTGACAAGTACGTCGGTAAGATTGAGACCTGGAATGACGCTGAGAAGAAGCTTGAGAATGCTCTCAATTCTTGGGGTGCCAAATGGGAACTTAATCCTGGTGATGGTGCTTTTTACGGTCCCAAGATTGATATCATGATCTCGGATGCTCTCAGGCGTTGGCACCAATGTGCCACCATTCAATTGGATTTCCAACTACCTGATCGATTTGGCCTCCAGTTCCGTGGTGATATCACCGATGCCGCTGGTGAAGTCCAACATTATGATCGTCCTGTCATGATCCATCGTGCTATTTATGGATCTTTTGAGCGTATGATTGCCATTCTTACTGAGCATTTCTTTGGCAAGTGGCCACTTTGGTTATCACCTCGTCAAGTTCTCGTTGTGCCAGTCGGTGTCAAATACTTTGACTATGCTCAAAAGGTTCGAGACTTTTTCTATGAAAATGGGTTCCATGCTGATGCAGATCTTGGTCCTAATACTCTACAGAAGAAGGTCCGACAAGGTCAACTTCAACAATATAACTACTTATTTGTGGTTGGCGAGGAAGAAGAGACATCAAACACTGTCAATGTTCGTAAGAGAGATGATCCATCCAAGCATGGCAAGACCGAGACTATCTCGCTTGAAGATGCTCTTTCCAAGATGAAGATTCTTGTTTCCAAGAAGAGTCTTGTTGATGACGTTTTCTAATTCTTTTTATCCGCTATATAATATAATATACGTTTTTTCGCAGTTGCAACGCTTGTTTGGTCGAGTGCGATAGTTGGGCTCTGCCGAAATCGGTTGCTCAAGCATTTTACTTCCATTCAAGAGGATATACATTCATTATATATTATTATACAGATTTGATCGTGACATTAGTTAAATAAATTGGGAAATGCGTTTATAATTGTAGAATTGCCGACTTAGTTGCGTATCCAACAAACAAAAGCGCTGAATCTGTCCCCCAACTAATTGAAGTGACGGTGGTGTCGGCTGGCAGAGACGCGGCATCGTGAATCTGGAATCGTCCTTTCACTGGACATAAAAGTGGCCCATGGAGCATCTTAGTACCATCATACCTTAAAACCTCTTCAATATCCCAGACGAAGACTACGCCATCAGCGCTACCTGAAGCAACAAATCTACCATTTGGGCTGACTTCGGCAGCGAAAATGGGCGATTCATGACGTCCAAGAAGCGCCACGCACACCCCATTAGTGAAATCCCAAATGCGAATTGTAGAGTCCACCGATGATGATAACAGGAGTGGTTGTCTAGGGTGACCGATAGTCGAGCTACTGGTTATCCATTTAACATCTATTACCGGACCAACGTGCCCAGTTAAGGTTATTATTGACACTGGCGATTTGCCGTGCCAAATACGAATAGTATAGTCATCAGAAGCGGAAGCAAGCAGTTTGGTGCTGAAATCAAATTGTAGTGAGTTGATGGTTTGGGTATGTGCATTGAATCGTAAAAGCGGTCGAGGTTCCCCCAATTTATAGACAAGAATCGCTAGATGTTCGCCGGTAGTGGTGTATGTTGTATCATCAATCCAATTGATGTCGCCGCCATTTTGCAAATCCGAAAGCGATTCTCCGGTGCCAGTAGCGGATGCGACAGTTGTTTGAATTGCGGCAGATGGCGGAGGTCCAGAAGGGTCTACTTCGTAGTTACCCACATTGGCTACACGCCCATTAGAATCAGTCGACCCATTTAATTGTATACTTTCTCCTCCAAGAGGCAGTTTCTCTCCATGATATTCCTTAATATCTCCCGTATTACTATCCCACACGACAGCTATCCCGGTGCAGTCAATAGACCCGATTAACGTACCGCTTGGGTTGAATCGGATATTAAGAATCGGTGCTCTATGAAGAGATAGAACATGGCGTAGCTTATTATCAAGCGTCCATAGTCGGATTTTACCATCAAAACTTCCAGTAGCTAGGAGGGTTCCTGTTGGATCCCAGCGTAGTGAGGTAATCTCTTTCTCTTCAGGAGAGAGGAGATTATTGCCAAGCGAGATTGTATTAGCTTTAGCACTGTGGACTATTTCTTTATCGCTCTTTTTATCAGCTGGAGTTTCGGCGTTTGAATCCGTCATTTGTATATCTTCGTCTTTACTGCGTTCTTCTTTGGAGTACGTTACAATATAGGCGCTATCTGTCGTACCATAGGCCAGAACCCCGGGCTTCGTAGGATTAAATTGTGAGACTTGAGATCCACCTAGTGATAAAGAAGCAGATAGGCCTTTGATTGTGTGTTTGGCGGTAGCTGTGGTTGAAGAGATTTCGGGCACGCAATCTAACGCAGAACTAGAGTTAGAACTTGAGCTTGAGCTCGAGCTCGAGCTCTGCTCGACACTGGCAATCGTTTTCGCCGGAACTCCATTCTCCTTCCGCTCATTATCACCCTCTTTTACTCCATTTTCGCTAGCTACATTCCTCTTGTCGCTCTTGGCCTTTTCAATTTCAGCCAACCTCTTCTCCTCTTCTTCTCCTAGTGATAAAGCACTCAGTAAAGTGTACGGTGCCGCCAGTCTATCCCCTCCACTTGGTTTACCCTCTTCTCCTCTACTTTTCGCCACTTGAGCTTCGACCTCTATAAACTGGATTCCCTTTTGAACTAGATTTACTAGTGCTCCTCTGGGCACGATCGAGCCAAAACTATCGTCTAAAACTTCAGCAGTTGCTTCTTTCTGTAGAGAGTATGTGGATAATTCAAACCCTAAATAAGTTAGTAAGCATGACAAGGCGAGTTCGTAGTAGTTTGACTGTGCTGTCAACATAAAAAGCTTACCTGATTCTTGGAGATATCTCCATATTAAATAATTGAGTTCTTGGCTTGATAATGACATGATGGAGAGAAATGCCGATAGAGCTATGTCTCACTTCATTAACTACAGAGCTAAAGACCAATCCTCGCTCGAAAATATTATCAGTTACGTTTGCCTATTCGTGTCATTCGCTGTCTCGTCACACGAGAAAAAGTTGTTCAGTACTATGTCACTCGATTAATGAGAGTGGTGAAGTTGAAAGTTGAAAACGGAAGGATCCTTGTGAGGCGCGAGGCGCCCCGTGGGGCGCGCAGCCCGATAAGGGAGTAGCTGTGTTAAGAAATGAAACGTTCATGCCGAATACGCGGGTTGACAGACGTACATACATATATACATATGTATATATCTTCATTATTATCGTGTCAGTAATTCAGATCTATACACGATTCAATTAAGAGTTGCTGTGGAAATTGCATTCATTTAAAGTGAGTGGAGGATAGCTTAGTAGACTCTTTTAAGGAATTGGGGGAAAATAGGTCATATTGTTTAGGGCCGAATATTTAAGGCACCTAACAGCCTCCTCTTGCTTTCCATGAACCAACTGGAAAGCCATTGAAAAAATGTCTTCTACAGAACAACCATTGCCTCCGGCGCAATCGCTCAGAAAACACCGTCAGACCCTTATTTCAGATGGAAAACGACCGGACTTGAGCCAGATAACCGCCGGGATATCCGGTCCAGGGGGTCAGCAACCCGGTCTGCCAGATAGCTCTACTGGTTTACCAACAGTGGGAGTCAAAGATAGAGAAAAAATCGGAATGCTAGTGAAGAAGCGGCTTTCATCTCGTCTCCCGCAACAGAATTACGGCCAAGATGCAGGCCCTGCTCCGGCTCTTCCTTCAAATGCCCATGATTTAATACTTGAGGTCTCCAACAATGACTATCCACAGCCGCCGAAACAAAGGTATGAATATGACGCTGGCGGCGTTGGTTCTCTAGTAGACAAGCAGAAAATGTCGAGCTCAACGTCACTCCCCCAGGTTGCACCTCAAGGCCAAATCAGCTCGTCCGCTTTGACCGGTCCATCGCTCCCTCAGAAAGAATACCTACAACCCTCTCAAACACAAGATCGGAAACCTAGACTGCCGGCTGGCCAGGACATAGCTGGAGCTGCTCATGAACGTAGATTATCAGTATCGCCTGCTCCAGTGACGTCCGAGCGGCATGTGTTTCAATCATCTGACTTTGATGCTAAGACGTTCATATCGAATAAATTGAGTAATGCAACCGACGTGGAGATATCTGCATTTGCTGATAAGCTCTCTCTTCTCCAAGAATCTCTAGCACAAGAGAAAAAAGATGAAATGTATTCAAATTATCAGAAATTTCTGTTTGTTGGAAGGACGATATCCGGCTTAGGCAGCGAATTAGAGACGTTACGTAAAAGCCTCAACGACCTGAATCTCGCCACAAGTGCTATGAAGGACGATGCCGTGCGGCATATTTCTTTAGCAAGTAAAGCCAATCAAGTAAATAGAAACCCATCGATTGTTGGCGGCGGGTCGGAAACCTCTTCAATATCCTCAGCCAGCATGCCCCAGCAAGATCGTAGAGCAAGCGTGATTGCAATGGAACAGTTCTGGCAACGGAATCTAACATCGCTGTTCCGCCATGTCGAGGGAGCTCAAAAATATCTGCCAGTGATTCCTGGACGGCATGTTATCAAGGAACAAGGAGGATGGTACGAGTTGAATACCGCTACTTGGAAACCGCTGCAACCTGCTCATATGTTCTTGCTTAATGACCATCTTCTTATAGCTACAAAAAAGCGTAGCAGTAGAGACCCAAATGTAGCCTCTGCTCAGCAGAGTCAGATGCTTGTTGCCCACCAATGTTGGTCATTACTCGATATTGAAATTTCCGAAGTCAAGTCGTATCCACAAATCGGCCAGAGAGTGCTTCAAAGAGCGCTTTCAATAAAATTCGAGTCCATATCCTTTGTGTACCGATCAGAGAAGTCGGAGAATCACGAAACGTTCTTATATGAGATCCGCAAAGCCCGAGAAGAGCTATATCAACTGAAAAACTCGTCCCGAAGGCATGCTTCCAAGTCATCTCACTCTCGTAATGCATCTGGGTCTAGTTTCAATGGAGTCACCGCTGCTTCTCCAGTAGGGCCTCGTCGTCCTGCAGGAATGAATCGATCCGATTCAATCAGCCTTCTCCCTTCTACCGCTTCTTCATCCTCCAAGTCTTTCCTTGTGCGAGAAGTAGATCAGACGCTAGCAGAACTGGATCTCAAAATAGCCCATCGTCAGTTCACTCAAACTGTCGACCTGATCCTTAAAAGCAAGCAAAACTTTCAAGAAATATCTGAAAAACTTGCTGCCGACTCTAATTCATCCCAGGCTGCCAGCAATTCAGGAAAAAATACCCCAAGCAACAACAACTCTGCTGCAGCCACGGTTCGTAACAGGCAATCCCATAATAATCCTAATTCATCAGCATCGTCTCCCGGTGCTAGCTTCTCTGTTGATATTCTTCCTATTGAGAAACTCGAAGCTCGGATATCCATGGTGATTGACCTTCTCCTTCATCGGCTATCTGAGGAGTATCTGTCGCATAAAGAGGTTTGCCAATTGATTAATATGCTTATACAATTGGACGCATCTGATTCAGCTAAAAAGTCGCTCATGGTTGTACGCCATTCTCTTCTACAACGACGGGTCAAACAGGTTCCTTTCCAAGGTGACATTGCCGGATACATTCTACAAGTGGCATTTATTTCGTTCCAACTAATAGCTTCTACTGTTGAGATCTACCGGACCTGTTATCCGGATCCAAAAGACGCATCAACAATTGTCGTGTGGGCCAAGTCTGAAGTGGATGCGTACTCGATACTGTTTGCGCGACAACTTCATAACGTCAAACCAACGAGTCCTATTTATCAGGAGTGTTGTAAAATCACCCGCCAAGAAAGTCTCCGTCTAAAAGACGTCAATGTTGACTTTTCCTTTATGCTGGATTATATGTATGATGCTTCCAGGCAGAATAAGAGTTGATTGGTGAGAATTGTCTTGTTACTGTATTATTTTCAGCATTTATATATGTAATAAAGTACTAAGACTTTTACTCTCTTTATACATTTGCAGATGGATGGATTTCACGCAAATAGCCATGCCATGCCAAGATAAGGACCTTCCGATCAAACTCGCAAAATATTATTTACTACATAGTTTTTAAAGATATACAGTTCCGCCAGTAGATCTTTTGAGTCATTTATGATAATACAAAGAATAGATAAGTTAATTAATTATTAATCGCAGACAGTGGGAAGAGTTTCATCCTTTTTAAATACGTGGCTCGAAAGCAGCTTGTTCATGGAGAACGCGGTCATTTCTATGGTCAAGTTAGTATCCGTTCAAGGTGGCAGGTAGGTGTGCAAAACATAAATACTTACTGGATCCAAACACCGGGCGGAGAGTCTCATCACAAATGATTTCCCGGCCATTTTCAGGGTTCTGAAGATTATTTTCCTTGATATACTTCCATAGTGCCTTGACGATGTGCGGTCGAGGCATTTCAGTCTCACCGAGAACACTACTGAGAGCAGGAGAAAGAATAACTGGCTTCATAAATGGACTATTAGGGTTCGCCTTGCGTTTTGGTTTGTCGCCATCGCCAGACCCGTCGTCGGAGAGTTTTTTTTTTGTTTTGCGCGTTTTTCGGGGTTTGGTCGTTTTGCTTTCTCTTAAAGAAGGTCTATTCAACTCGGCGTGTAGTTTGGCCGCCATGGCTGCGTCATTGTCTACCGAAGACGATTTGGACGTCGTTGGTTTGGAAGTCTTGCTAATAGCCGGTTTGCGGTCTGATAATGACGACGTAGGCAGCGGCACAGACCCATTAGCATTAGAAGAGGTAGTAGGAGAGGATGTAAAACTACTTATTGAAGAGGAGGGGGAATCTAGTTCCTGGTTCTCGGACTGACCAGCAGCAGCATTTTTTGCATTCTTATCCTGGACCAAAACGAATCTTTCGACAATGACAGTATCCAATTCTTTTTTATACCCGGTTAAGTCTTGATTGAGCAATTCCTGAAGACTTCGTCGGATTCGCTTCGACGAGATAACGGATAAATCCGACACACTTAGGATAGCCTAGTGGGTGAGTTAGTAAGATGAGTAATTGATAGTCGGTTACAAGAGACGAAACAATATTCTCTATCTTCCAACCTTATTCGATCGCTCCCTCTTCCTTCTTCTCTCTTATTCACTTACGTCAATGATCGGAATATATTTTTGAGAGTCAAAACTCATTTTGATAGCGTCACGGAGCCCAAAACAAAGTATGACTTGATTACCACGCTAAAGCCCACAACTGCATTCAAATAAGAGTCACACAAAACTACGACAAACGGTCTTCGATTGTATCTTGTCTGGCTTCGTCGATGCTGCTATTATCTTATCGCTTCCGTTTGCGTTCTCATGCGATGTAGTATCATGAGATGACGATAGCCAGCCTGTTTCCAGCCGTACAGGATACAGTTGGGTGGAGAAGCCAAAAGCTCCACCCTGCAGGGACGACCCAAGGGTCCAATATACTAAATAGTGACACAATAGGCACAAAAGCCGTTGAAATATATATCTACATATATGTGAAATTATTTACAAGTTGGAACTATAGGAAGGAGAGACCAACGCCGAACTGGATACCTTTTCTGGTAGCCTCGTTCTGACGGGCTACTAGAGGAAGAGTGATATTCAGCTCGAACCGGGCCACTGGATGACAATATACTAGTCCAAAGCCGGTTGAAATGGATGGTGTACTTAAAATCTGGGAGAACGTCGAGGAAATAAGTTGCGCAGAAGACGAAGACGGGCCAGATGCGCTACGGTCTAGAGGTAGAAGGTTTCCGGCGTTGAGAAAAGTATGGAATCTAAGCGGTGTTGACGGGTTGACCCTTGGGATGGGGGTCAGAAGTGATATTCCCAATGCTAGAAGAGCTTCACCACCAAGCGAGTCGAACTGATCTCGGGGTCCAATCCCACTGGAATAGAACCCTCTTACATCATTAGGACCCCCAATATAGAATCTATCCATGATATTTGAAGGTGGTGGTGTTGACTGGCCAGACGAAGGTCTAGCCAACATCCATAAAAGACCGGATTTGAACCCGACATGAAGAGAAGTTCGTCGCGAGGAGCTCAGAGACCAGTTATGCTGTGAGTCTAGAGACGTTTTATAAAATGCATTACCAATAGCGCCAATGCCTGCCAGCTCATGGCTAAATTTGAAATAATTACCGCTTGTTGCCATTAATAGATTGTCTCTTGTATCTAGTGCTAGAGAATGGAAAATCGATGCTTTTAGAGAATTGCCTGCTTCGTCCCGTATCGATGCACTAGCACCGGGCGTACAAGCAATAGTTCTCCAAACCGCCTCGACACCAACCTCCTGCTGAAGCGGAGTGGTCAATTGACCAGGTTTTTTGTTGTGAATCGGTAATGACTTGATTTTTCCAGAAACTCCTCGAACAATCTGCTCATTACTTGCCCAAGGAATGGATCTACTGGTCATATACGCCAAGGTTTCTAATCTCCAATTCGGAGGCAGTACGCTTATAACTGGGGTACTGAAGTTTGCAATGTATGAAGACCTAGTTCGAGTACCAATTGTAGCATCTAATGATAATATTTCTGCACCGCCAAATATATTTTTAAACGTCATATTCGCATAGCCGTTTCCTTCACCGTTGCCCAAGTCGGTACCAGTTTTGGCATAAAAGCGCTTTGCTTGAGTCAGTTTTAAAGTAGCATTGAGATCGACTTTTGAGCTGTTGGACGAATTGTAATTGTTACCTTCACCGAACAAACCGGAAAACGGGTTCATATGGTTCAAAGAGGACGCACTGCTCGAGGTATGGTCATCTAATGAAAAGTTGATATTTTCATAAATCCCCAGACTGGCCAGGTTACCATAAACCTCGTCCACTGCCGACACTAGCGAGCTCAGGTCTTTGGCATGGAAAATAGGCTCCAATTGAGTATTTAGAAATTTAGTTCGGGTATTTTTAGCGCCGCCTCCTGACACGGTGATTGACTTGACGTCCACCAGCCGTGACGAATTTCGCTCCAGAACTTCAGTAAAATATTTTCTTACCGCATCGGCGGCTTTTTCCTGTCGCTCTGCCTCGAGCTTATTAACCTCAAGGGTTGATTTACCTTCATTATGAGCTTTATGTAGCTTATCGAAGAGCTATACTTGTTAGTATGTATTTTATGATACATTGTCAACACATTGATAAACACCACAAGAGGTCCAACTGATTGGATGATTACTTACTTGGTCGTCCATCGATTTGTCTATAGTATATAGAAGGTTTCGAGGTAGAAATACTCGTGAACCTCCTCCCATTAGGGGTCGACCGAACGTGAAAAATAGCCCTGCACGGCTGTTCTCATTGTAGCCGTCAGTTAATTCAAACTGTCACGGTGAAGATGGAGAAACTGCCAATACTAGAGACAAGTCCATCAGATAGAGTAACGGCAAGAGAGTCTTGTAAGTCAAGCATGCCCTATTTGTATTATATATAGATATAAAAAAAAAATACACTGACAAGTCTATCTATTTATATAACCCTAATCCTTATCAAGATAAGAGTCGTTTACAGTTAGCTAGCGAGCAAGTCTTCTGAGAGTCCCATCGTCCATCTTCCATGTCAAACTTTTTATTGACTGGTCTTATGCTCGATCCATTTCTGGTGCATTTCAATTACTTGTGGTACAAAAATCCCCTCGATATCAAGACCCGACTCCTCCTGTTCCTTAGACAGAGTATATTCAGTCACTTCTCGAGGAGTCACAAACACCACTCTATTCTTTCTCGTCTGAAGAAGATTGCCAATCACCAATTGATGAGAATACCTATCTAGTGCTCCTCTAGCTTTGCCAATCAACAGAGAACTGTCTGTTTCAAGCTTGAACGACACAATCATAGCTCCCGGGGTCCACTCATCAACCAATCGCTTTAAAAACTTCGGCACTGGATCCAGATCCACTACGAGTTTACTACTTCCTTGGCTCTGGATTTTATGATCGGCGACCTTGGATCTAGGTAAGAAGAAATCAGATACTGCTGCTGCCAGATAGAACAACGTAGACGACCGGTTCTTAGGAGTCTGTTTCCCGATTTCCAGAGAGATCATCCGCAGTGTATACAAATATTGATTGACAGTTGTAAAAGGAACAAGCAATAACAGCTTTTTTCGCCTCACGTGTTGATACTTCTTTAGTACCTCTAGCATTTGCTCCTCATACTTTTTATCCACCTGAACTGAATGCCCGTCACCACCTTCCACCATATAATCCAAGAAACAGTTGGTACTATGAGAATAGTGTCTGGAATATGGCAATAAAGAGAATTGACGGTGCAGAAAGATCACCGCGTATCCTGCTTCGAGGAAATACTCGGCCGACGTAGCTCCTCTAGTTCCCGCAGAGAAGTTGTCAATGAATCTCACAGTATTATTTTCCAACGGCACTGTAGTACCTCCACTCGTGATCAAGGCAATCTTATTATCCTTATGGAGCCTAATAAACTCCAGCACCTGCTCTTGCAACGACTTCAAATAGGGCGGCTCGTCGTTGTGTTTAAAATAAGAGTCTTCATCCGTGCTTTGAGCTGGAGGAAACTCTGGGGCATCTCTGTCGAGCGCGGTCTCCGCATTAGGATCCGAAGTACGAATCATTGTGCTGCCAGTAGGTTAGAATTGAATTGCTGTTGGACGGGCTGCCTCCGGCGGCTGGGCTCTGCCCAGACCCGTAGCTCGCTTCGCTCGGTTCTAGGCGTATAGGGCGGTCCGTGTGCGGTGGAACGGGGGCCAGAGAGATAACGATGCTCTCGACAGCAAATTGCAAACTTGAAAATACTCACTTAAACAAAAAGTAGATACTTCGTTATCAATGGCTGGTGTCAAGAATCGCCCTAACTTTATTATATACAACTCGGGTACTTCCCCGGACATGAAGAGATCTCAGGTCCGACTCAGACACAGTTCTGTGGGTTAGGGGTACATGAGTGAGGCTGTGTGATGGGGGTTCCAGCCGATGGAGGGGAGCCGTGAGTCGAGGGAGGAGATACGGAAGAAGAGGAGATACGGAAGAAGAGCGAAACTTCAAGAAACTAGAATAGCAATTGAAACGGACGAGCGAGCTGCGTGTCTGATGGACGATTCTGGATTTCGTTTGTAAGATCCCGCAAAATAAGCTCTCTTCACAATCTACCATACAAAATGCTCACATGCATTTGGCTACTTCCTAACCTCAGTAAGAGCACGGAATATATATAGCCTCTCCATCTTCACCGAGAACACCCACAGAGCGTACTTCCTTCAGATCTCGAACCAGGTTGAACAAGAGAAAGTAGGAAACAAACAATGGAGAATGGAAATCCAATTGTATTTCTTGACGTAAGTAAAGCGTAAAGCTCGAATATGACTATGACAATGGAAATGGAAATGGAAATTAACTATTTAGATCTCATTAGGTGGTATGTATATATATATTTATCTAGCCCGGACTGAAGTGATAGAGACCTGGAAAAGCTGGCATTGACAGAAGGTTTTTTATTGAAATAGCCCACTCGCTAACTTGTCACAGCACAACCACTGGGAAGAATAAAAATAGAGCTATTTGCGACGCAATTGCCAAAGACATGTGAGAACTTCAGACAATTCTGCACCGGGGAATACCGGGTCAACACGGTTCCTCAGGGGTATAAAGATGCAAAGTTCCATAGAATTATAAAAGGATTCATGGTGAGTATCAGATCGATAAGCTAAGCGGACATAGGGTTGTTTGCAAACTAACGGATATGTTCAGATTCAAGGAGGAGACTATCTAAAAGGCAATGGTACTGGAAGCATGTCAATCTACGGATCATCAATGTTCGATGATGAAGGGTTTCCTTTCAAGCGTAAGTAATAAGACTGTCGCTTGGCAATCGTTTGATGACGCAAGACTAACATCAATCATAGATGAAAAATACTCGCTTTCCATGGCCAATTCCGGACCGAATACAAACGGTTGTCAATTCTTCATCTGCTGTGATAAGGTTGACCACCTGAATTCAAAACATGTTGTTTTTGGCAAGGTTATCGAAGGACGAGATGTCGTGGACAAAATCGAACGCGTGCCTACTGGGGCTAACGATAAACCTTCTCCACATGACGTGGTCATTACCAATTGTGGTGAGATGTAACGAAAATAAACGAATGTACCGAGTGTCCAGTGCAAATTACGCATCTGGGCAGAGCCCAGCTGCCGGCGGAAAAAAAAAGTATACTCAATGACCTCCTCCATCCTTTTACAGAAGCTGCGAAAACAAACTGTAAATATCGTCCCAATCGGCCCTACGATCAACTTCTGATCGAGTGATCTTGGATCTTCGGAACCCGAAAATCACAACCGAGATGCCTGAATCCTCAGGACGATGCCGTGTAGACGGGCACAAAATACTTTGTGTGTTATAGTACACGTTATTATCCCGAACCAACATGTGGTTGGCGAGATCTCCATGGACAATTCCTGCTTCATGGATAGCCTTTGTGGAGAAGATCGCTGCTTCTTTACCGCGCCTCATAGTATCATACAATTTGTTCTTGTCTACGGTTTCCAGCTGGATATCCTTATTAGGAGCTCTGTATATTTCAGACTGTGGATACCTATATTTTTTCTCTAGTGGCCCGACCGACGGTGAAAAAAGATGCAGATGCAGTTTGGCTTTCATATTCTGAATCCACTCCTTAACAGGTACATATTCAGCGAGAAATTCAACTAAAACACCAAGTCTTCGGTCATCATAGTGACCGTATGGATCCGATACCAACATGCAATGAAGATATGGAACTACATTGCCCTGCAGAAAGCACAGATGATGATAGATTTCAATTTCATTTTTCAATTCATGATAGTTTTCCGTCTGCTTTGTACTAGTGAGATTGAATTTGTTGTTATTATTTCCGTCAATATAGTTCATTTTCTCCAATAACCATTGGTTTGCTATATCTCCTTTGAATTGAATTAACCGACTGTTCTTCGTAGCCCTGATCACTCGATGGATTTTAACTGAATCGTGAAGAAGGTCTACTATCCCTCGCTCATGCCAGATCCCACGAAGAAAGAAATTAGTATTATGGTCGTCTATTCTTCTCGATGATCCGAATAATATTGATGAGGTTTGACCGTTTTCTGGTGAATCAAACATGCCCTGGAAAGAAAATCTCGGGTATGTTGTTGGGTTGTTTCTTTCCTTTGTTCTACATATCTCTTTGTTTATCTCGGTAGCTTTAAGGATTTCCGGTAAGCACGTCAGTGTCTTATCGAGACTCGATATTATAAATGCACAAACGCATTCTCGAACTGAAGGGTTTTCATCATCAAACTTTCTCCATAATATCCTACAGTTTGCATTACCGTCTGAAATACTCGACACTTCAAAAAATGCCCAGAAATTATAATCCGTCAGAATGCAATAAGGGCATATCCGATCTTTCCCGGCTTGTTTCAGAATGGACTCGATGATTGACACATATGTGAGCTTCCAAGAGAATTGATTCTTTCTCAAAGAATAATATAGGTTGAACTGCGGGTCTTTTAGAATAATTGTCATTAGGGGAGGGTGGGGATGGTTCTCTAATAGGCATGCAAGGGATGTTAAGGATATTTCGTTTGCATAAACATCAGTGGTAATAGGGGTTCCAGAGTCGGTATTATAAGAAAGAATGTTATAAATCCATCGGAAAACATTGACGTAGCAACCTACATATACATCTATGTCGGTTTGAGGTGGTCGAGAGAAGTTTATTTCTTCATAGTCGAATTTTGGTTTGGTTTCCGAGGAAACCTTGAGGTGGTCATAGAAGCGATTTACAAGCACTTGGAAATTCTCCAGATCCCAGGGGACTATTTTACAAGGTGGGTAGGTGTTTAACTGACGCAATTGCTGGAGAGTGGCATCCTGATGCTGGTGGTGAGTTTGGTGAGGGCTAGAAGGGGTCAGAGAATAGTCCATTCCAGGCAATGGTCTAGCAAATTGGTATTGCATGATGTGGACATGGATATTATCATTGTTGGATTGTATGGAATGTTTTTAAAATATTTGTCAATATAAATAATATTCAGGTACATGTTTAAATGTTTCTTCTTCGCGAGCATGACTTTTGTAAGTCAATTTGTAAATTACTGCTCAGAAACGTGCCAGTAAACATACTGTTTTGGGGTTCAGATGGAGTGGCAGGTCTAAATTAGAGTTAGAACTGACTGACCAACGGGCATGTCCTTGGCGGCATGAAAGAAAATCTATATGATATATGGATTGTGAGACAGTTCGGGAAGAAATAAGGTTCATGCTGTTTGTTGGGAGATGACTAGAGGGTAGAGGTTAGATGATTTATGTGAATAGAGAGTATATTGCACAGCATATATTACACAGTGTATGGAAATAGTTCGGACTCCAGCGGAGCATAGAATTTATTAATCCGTCGAGTAAAGGAACCTCAAGTTGAGACTATGGCTGGGGTGGACTGAGTGAGATTGACATGACAAAAAACGTCATGTGGAACATGATACATTACATACTGTGATATTAAATAAATTGGAAGGAGCGTTAATAAATAATAATATTATCATTATAAAAATATGAAACAGCAGTGGTATTTCAACGTGATATAGATAGATATATTTCACCAATTTCGCATGACGCGATTTTTGGATTCGAACGTTGTCGGCAAAGTCAGTCTCAATTGTAGCAATCTTGCTCATTAATTTGCATGTCTTTATATTTTTTTATTAGTACTTATCTAGCCTTTAAACTAAATACCATTCATCTCTACCTTTTCATAGCCCGTCGTTTTTAATCTACCAGGTCTATTTGTTTATTTATTTCTTCGTGTTCTGCTGTCCGGTACGGCTATAGGACATTATTCAGGGGCCCTAAACGCCCTATCATTATCAAAAGAATATGCAAGGGAGAGGCCCTGATATTACCCCGATGTCAGCACCCGAGTCAGGCACAGAACTAAGACAAGACGCGACAATTGGGAGTTCTGATCCCGTTAGGAGCAACAGCTGCCAATAAATATTACCGGCTATGAAAGTCCCATTGTGGGAGCATACAAAAAATATCAACTCCCAACGTTACGTTACACACGACAGATATCTTTTGTTTTTCTATTTAACCGTTTATTAGTATTTAAATTGGGACTAATCAAGGGGAGAGATATATGTTAACGACTGGCTAGCTTGTGAAGTTGACAAGACACATACATACCGTACATCGTACTGATTATAACAATACGATCCTATACGAACCGCCATCTCTACCATAGTACTATTGACGATTGAGGGTCAAATTTTTTCGAGGGATTTTTTTTTTATTAGGAGAATTCTAGTTGTTTGGCTACAAATAATTGAGATTGGGCAGTTTCTCTATACGTTTTGGGTTGCAAGGTTTGTGAGAGCATTTTCAGCACGATAATGGCGACGGAATCAGGTAACGTTTCAAACGATGAAATGGATATCGTGCCTTCAGAGGAGACTGAGGTCGAGGTCGGACAGGGCCAGGGACATGGAGATGAAGGACAGGACGAGATAGTTGAAGACCAGCCAGGCGTCAATGCTGCTGCTCCGCCAGCAGCGAATGCTATAGAAGGCGGCCGAGAAGTCAATAAACGCGTACTTTATGTAGGAGGAATTGATCAGAATGTCACCGAGGATATTTTGGGTGATCTTTTCAAGGTCGCGGGCGAAGTGGTTTCAATTAAGATATTACCAGATAAGAATGTGAGTAGATAAGAAACGAGGAGAGTTCATGTTGTTGTGTACTAACGATTGTTTAGCGACGTGGTTTAAGCTACGCTTTTGTCGAATATGAAAACCAAACCACTGCTGAATTGGCGCTTCAAACGTTGAATGGAAAGATCCTTAATCACAACGAGATTAGAATCAATTGGGCGTTTCAAACCCAACAGGCAATTAAAGATCAGGAATTCTTCAACCTATTTGTCGGAGACTTGTCAAATGAAATCAACGACGAGCAATTGGCTCAAACGTTTGGTCATTTCGAGTCGTTGGTCGAAGCACGGGTCATGTGGGATATGACCACCGGTCGATCTAGAGGATACGGATTTGTTTCATTCAAAGATCAGGGCGATGCAAAAAACGCCCTTGAAACAATGGATGGGAAATGGATTGGCAGTCGAACAATTCGACTCAATTGGGCTCAACAGAAGGTGCCGGGAAATGTTGGTGGTGGATTAGGTGGAGGCGGAGGACCAGGAGGTGCGGGAATAGGATATCAACATCCACAAGGTCATCATCATAATGCTCATTCTCAACTATTTAACCCTAACATGACAGGTAATGGTGGAATACGAGCAAGCGGCGGAAATTATGGAGGAAGTTCAAGAAATAGCGGTAGCGGTGGTAGCAGTGGTGGTGGCGGTGGTGGAGGTGGAGGTAGCGGAGGAGGAGCTGGTGGTGGCCTCGGCCAGAACCAGAATATCCCTATTCCAATGACTTATGATATGGTACTTCATGCAACTCCAACTTGGCAAACAACCGTCTATGTGGGCAATTTAACTCCATTCACACCTCCTAGTGACATCCTATCAGTTCTACAGTCTTTTGGCTATATTGTAGATTTCAAATATCAACCAGAAAGAGGATATGCATTTGTTAAATTCGATAACCATGAGCGAGCTGCTATGGCCATTGTACAACTGTCTGGATATCAAATTAACGGACGTCTTCTTAAATGTGGATGGGGAAAGGATAGAAATAATTCGCATAATTATCAGCCATATCGTCAATATTGATAAAAGGACTTGGCTGAACAAAAAAGTTTTTCTTTTTCTTTTTATGTTTTTTTTATTTGATGAAACCGTAGATAGAGTGATCTTGGATGGTTTTTTTGTATTTGTAGGTAGAACACGGAGGGCGCATATATATACAATTTGGGTGCAAGTATCTACGATGATGATATAAATATTATATAACAAAACGACAAGTTTGTCTTGTAAGGCCTTTTTACGGCTATCTATTTAAATATATGTAGAATGCAAAACACTAGTCGTCCCGCTTCTTACGCTCCTTGATCTTCTTTAGCCTAGCTTGGGAATCACCAATCTTGACTTCTAGAACATCTTTCAGCGCTTGTGCCTTTTGAACTGCCTGCTCTTTGCGCTTACGCTGTTTGGCAGAAAGAGCCTTCTTTTTGCTAATACCACCACCGCTTGACTTCAGAGAATCTTGACCCAGCACGCCTCGAACAGACAATTCAGCGATTTTCTCTTGAACAAACGTTTTACCTGAACTAGACTTGTCTTTGGAACTGTCTTTACTCGTTCCCAGGTCAACTTCATCTGGTTCTGGAGTCGCTTGTCGTCTTGCTGCTCTTGATCTCTGTGTTTGCTCTGTAAATGTTAGAAAATTGGCTACTTCAATAACATACTACTATCACCACTTACTCTTGGCCATTTTTAATAAATAATTACTGAACAATATGTTATTGTGTTTTCTTTTGATCTAATGTTTTTCATATATATTTTATTGACATATTTTTTTTTTTTTGCTATACATCGCCATGCATACGGCTACCAGTTTCTAGAGATTTACTACGCCAGGCAATAGAAAAAACATTATTAATATTTTCATTAGTTTAGGAAATTCAAATTCAAATATTTTCATAGGCTGATGGGAAATTCGAAATTTATTAATTATCATAAGCTACCTGTCAACTGAAAACAGAAAAAAAAAACATTTCTATAATCGCCCTGCCGCCCCCATACTTCTTCATGAACTTGTCAACCTACGCAGGACTGTCGTTATTTTTATTATCCAAAGGACTCTGTATTTCACCACCTTCAAATCATTGGGAAAGAGTTCCCAGCGAGAATTATCAAGAATTCCAACAAAGTTGGTTTTTCACTAAATATTCGCACTTGCAACCTTTATTGTCGTCGGGTGCTTTCCTGTCAACCATAGTAGTTGGACTGGTCATAATCTCGTTTTTATCTTTTCCTTCGATGTTATCTGAAACTATTAAAGGGTCGATGGATATGGCATCTGCTTCTATGAAATATTTATATGATAAAGCGGCCACTAAGGTTTTGGGACCAATGCCATTCCTTGAGTCTGAATTGACGGATGCGGAAATATCGAATGGCATTGAGGAAATGAGAAGATACAATGTCGGTGGATTATATAACGAGGGCAATACCTGTTTTATGAATTCAGTAGTACAAAGCTTTGCATCATTACAGTATTTAGAGGAGTTTCTCGATGATTCACTTGGATTACCACGGAAAAAGAGGGTATTACCTCTAGTGAAGAAAGCGACGCCGCATCTGAATGACCTTTCGGATCCTCAACAGGTTGTTGTGAACAAGGTGGATGGTCTGAATGGAATCGGTACAAATGGGAATGATGTGGAATCCAATGATAACGAAGAAGCAACCGGCGGGGTTTCTACTGATGGAATTGGGTCCACTATTGCATCCACCAATGGAACTACCAACGGATCCAACGGATCCAACGGACCAGGGAACGGATATTTTAGTTTGCCAGCAAACGACGGCCCCCATCGCCCAATGACTCCGGGAACGGCCAAAATATCACTCCTTAAGACCCTTTTATCCCTCATCTCGCAATTAAATGACAAGCAAGATAATGCTCATACTTACACTACTACACAGTTAGTCAAATCAGTGGCTTATGTTCTTGGGAAGGATGCCTCCCTATTAACTGGCTATGACCAAGAAGATGCTCAAGAGTTCTTCCAACAAATTCTCTCCTGTCTAGAAACAGAAGTAAAGAAGACACCCGCAACCAATACCTCGTGGGAACAGCGTCGTCTACGAGAAAGTTCAGTGGACACTACTGGTAGCGTTGAGTCTTCTGCAACCACAGCAAATGCTCCCGCAAATGAGAAACTTCTTACTCCATTTGATGGAGTCTTTGCTACTCGCGTGGGTTGTGTCAAGTGTGGTGAAATGGAGGGTATCAGACGAGGAACTCTCTCTTCAGTGGACCTCAGCTTACAAAGTGGAGGCGATGACTTTGAGCTGGAAGGACTGCTGTCAGAATATTGTGCTATGGAGACCATCTCTGGTGTAGAATGTTGCAGATGTAGTCTTCGAGATTATAGGCAAGAACTGATTTCTAGAGCTAGTTATCAAACCGTGACTGCTCTGGCTACGTTATATCTTCAACGAATTCAACAGATTGAGGAAGCATTACAAGATCCAGTCATTGACGAATCCAAATACGTCAAACTCAAGCCAAATAAAATAAAGGCTCTGGGTGATAAGACCAAGCAGACAATGTTTGCTATGCCGTGTGCTGATATTATGATGGTTCATATTAACCGGTCGGTGTTTGATCTCAATACGGGCTATTCTCGCAAGAATTATGCCCCAGTAGCGTTTCCTATCCAATTAGACATGTCGCCTTTTATTGTAGATACCAATGACTCCATTAATCATGATCCGTCCAAGCCAATGGCTCACATTGCTTCCGGTAGACGATATCTTTATAATTTAAAAGCAACCGTAATCCACTACGGTTCACATAACTTTGGTCATTATGTCTGTTTCCGTAAATGTGAACAAGGGTTCTGGTGGAGAATTTCCGATCATTCCGTGGACCTAACAACCGAGCATGAAGTTTTACGTACTCAAGGAGTCTTCATGTTATTCTACGAACGAGACCACGAATAAGCATTTCATTTTTTTCTTCCTTTTTTTTTTTTTTTTTTTGCATCCAATCTGGACTATCACTGATGGGGCCGTATTTCCTCAGTCTAGAATATAAAGATAAAATATATAATTGCATTTCCTGAGATATACAGTGCCTCTAACTAGCTTAACATGTTATGCTGTGCTTATAAGTTGTTAAGAATCTTATAGTCGATTCTTCAGCGTGCAGTTAAAAATTGCCAAGTTTATGAATAGTGTAATGATAGCGTTTTGTCTTTTTAATACCCATGTATTAGTTAAATTTCATTATATTATTCAAGCATAAACATCTGGCAAATGTAGCAGAAATCCTTCGGGCTCACGGTTTCTATCGCCCTTCAGCGACTTGCTCATGTACCAGCACACATATTTATAAATAGGCCAATTCAAAGACTAGATAACCAGATCCTACAACTGTTAGAAAAGTTCAATCAAATACCTCTCTCACACCTACCAATCAGAGTAGTGGAACTTTCGCGAACACAAAATTCTAAGCAGTACACAGAGGCGTACAACTCGGTATCGGTAATACCAGGCTGGATTGGCGGTCATTTTTAATAATTGTTGTCAAAGAGTTTAGCCGTTGAAGGCGCTATTGTGCTCGGGCCACGAGGGACCTGCTTATTTAACTATTGAAATGAACTCATTATGGGGAAGAAAAGATGTTTAACTATGGTCAAGTCAAGATAACCATCAGGCCACCTTGAGATGCCGATCCAGTCATATGAAGCGCAGCGACGAGATCATGAGAGAAAATCCCGCTCGGGTACTCATCTGCCTGAAAAGTATGAAAGTCCGAGTCCAAGCAGAATTCAGTACATACCGACTCCGGCCATCGTCACCACGGGACGGGCAAAAAAAAAACCATAAAACAAACGTCACTTACAATGCATTACTACATACCAATGCGCTCGCCATAGTCGAGCAAAAACAGGTATACACTAGAACTACAGAAAGCATATCTTCTACTCAACCCAACCACAGGCTTTCTCAACAGCCCTCCCCCATAATCGATACTGCTCGTCACGTTCTTTCTCAGTCAGGGAACCTGTGAAACTCGTAATGGTTCGACGACTCTGTAACTTCTTACGGACATGGTCGACGTCCGACCATACACCAACAGCTAATCCAGCAACGATCGCTGCACCAAGAGCTGTGGGCTCTCGCATACCAGGACGAACAACTTCCATCCCTAGAATATCTGATTGAATCTGCATAGCCACGGCAGAACTGGACATGCCACCGTCTACCAGAAGTTTCTGGAAAGGGAATCCAGAATCTAGAGCCATGCTTTCGAGAATCGCTCGGGTCTGGAAACAGGTGGCTTCAATGGCCGCTCTTGCGAGATGCGCTCTGGTAGTAAACGCGGTGAGGCCCACAATTGTGCCTCTAGCATCACGACGCCAGTATGGGGCAAACAACCCGGAAAATGCTGTCACGAAGTACACGCCCGCGGTATCTTTAACTTGGCCGGCTAAATCGCTCATTTGTTCACTAGTTTCAATTAATCCAAGATTATTTCGGAACCACTTAATGATACTGCCTGCTACGGCAATAGACCCTTCAAGAGCATACACTGGCTTTTGGCCCTTTAACTGAAACGCAATGGTGGTTAATAACCCATTTTCAGAGCTCACTGGCTCATGACCGGTATTATATAATAAGAAACATCCGGTGCCGTAGGTGTTTTTAGCATCTCCTTTATCAAAGCCCAAATGCCCAACCAGAGCAGCCGATTGGTCTCCTAAACAGCCACTAATAGGTAGAGAAGGGAATGCACTGTCGTCTTTGGCAAAATGTCCATAGATTTCTGAACTTGATACTACCTCGGGTAATATCAACTTTGGAACATCAAAGAAATCAATCAATTCTTGGTCGTATTCCAAGCTCTTGATATTCATAAACATAGAACGACTAGCGTTTGTAGCGTCTGTAATATGTCTGGCACCGCCAGTGAAATTGTATAGGATCCATGAATCTACGGTACCAAAACATAGATTTCCTTCTTCGTAGACCTCGCGGGCCTTGACCACGTTATCTAGAATCCACCGCACTTTGACTGCTGCGAAATACGTGGAAATATGTAAACCGCATATTTTCGGGACCTTGTCGGCATTTGGCTTCTGTTCTAGGCGTACCACCGTTCCCTCAGTCCGGGTGTCGGACCACACAATGGCGTTGTAAACGGGCTTGCCGTCTCGTCTATCCCATAGTACGGTAGTCTCTCGTTGATTAGTAATCCCCAATGCTTTTACGTTTTTTCGGGGAATCTTCTTCGCATCGAGCTTCTCGCCAACTTTATCTATACACTCTCTACAAGCACTTATCAGTTCTAAAGGGTCGTGTTCCACCCAGCCCGGATGAGGGTGTCTTTGATTCAACTCTACCTGATGAGCCGCCACTGGAATGGATTCGCTCGAAAAGACAATGACTCTGGCAGAAGTGGTTCCTTGATCAAGGGCAAGAACATATTGTTCTTCTTCAACTGCCATTTCGCCCACTCCATCTTTGAATGACGATTTATCAAGGGAGCTCATATCCAATTGATGGGCTATTTCAATGACGCTGCCCATTTCTATTGAGAGTCTTTCAATTAAACGAACGAACGAAGGTTTTAGTTTTGACCAAGGAAAAAACCGGTCGTGATTACAAGCAATTCAAATCTTTTTACGCGGTCGTGACTTTTCGCTATATTTCACTGCCTCTCCAAATTAGCCCAGTAATCCGTGTGGGGTGTAATATCAAGAGTCAGCCGTGGGGGGTCGTGGGGGCGCTGGCTGGCGATGGGATAATTCCCCCTGAATTTGCTCAGGAGCACGAATGCCAGGAGGAGCCTTTTTTTTGCCGGATAGTTAGGCTTGCTGGCTTGGTTTGGTTTGGTAGAGAGGTGTCTGATGGTGGTGTGTTGGCTATTATAACACGAACAGAGGAATATTAGATGCGAACGCGAAAATACTGTCTGATGGACGGACGTAATGTAAATAATAGATCTGCTTCGTACGTTCGGCAGGACTAATTAGCAAGACCAGCGACACGCCCGACTCGCCTGATAGAATTAATAGAACTAATATACATGTATATAACCTTTCCTGTTTCAGCCAATAAGTTATATCCAAGTACTCGTTCTCACCAGCAAATGAGTTATATCCCACAGCTCATTCTCACCACCCCCACGACGAGCCCTTTCCAGACCTGCAAAACCTTGAGTCCATTAAGGTCTGGCGATCGACCCGCAAACCGACTAGATCGCCTGCCGACTACCGACTATCGGATCAACCAAGTAGATATACGCAGGTGAGGTCGCCTCCGGCGGCTGGGCTCCGCCCAGACCGGTTGGTCCGCTTCGCGGAGATATAAGCCTTGGTGTATTCAGTGGTCTACAAATAATTCATCTATCTCCTCGAGTGACATGCCGCTTGTTTCTTTGAAATAGAAATATACAATGGGGAAAAACGTAAGATTGAGTGCAGATAGAATGGCAAAAGTGCCATAGCCGATTTTCTTCAACAGCATGGGTGCCAATTGGATCAATAGCGAGCTGGTAGCCCAGTTAACGCTCGTAGCTAAAGAAGTCCCGCGACCTCGCAATCGCAGCGGCAGGATTTCAGAACAATATACCCATACCGTTGCTTGCATTCCAATAGTGAAACTAGTTTCAAACAGAAATAACGTAAGAATGGCCATCACGGCCCAAATAGAAATTCCACTGCTACTACTACCACTACCAGTATCATCTCCACTATCGAATTGATAAATAGATAATGCCAGTAGCATCATCGATAATGACTGGCCAAAAATCCCGGCCAAGATCAGTGGTCTTCTACCAACTCTATCAATCAGACCCCAAGGGATCGTAGACATTATTACAAGCCAGACCTGCAGGAACACCGACATCTGAGTAGACACCTTGGCAGATAGCTTTATCGAATCCTCAAATAATATCGGACTGTAGTATATTAAAATATTGATGCCTCCCAGCTGTTGGAATGTTTGAATGGCAAGCGAGATCCATAACCTCTTGGAAGAGTTCAAATCTTCCTTGTTATAGAAGTCTTTCCAAATGGACGAGCGACCGGCCACCATTTGATCTAGCAGAACAGATTCTTTCAACTTATCGAATTCCGCCTGCACATCGGGATCATCAGGAATCGAATCATGAAGATTCGCTACAACGAGGTGAGCGTTTGTATCGTCATTATGGGCTAATAACCAGCGAGGAGATTCAGTGACGATCATTGAAAGTACGACAATCGATGCTAGCAAGAGAATCTGGAAAAAAATAGGAATTTTCCACGAACTATTGGACGGTAAATCGTACAGACTAAAGTCTATCCAATATGCTAACAAAATCCCCATATTCAGAGTGGTACAATATACTGCGACAAACATGCCTCTTGTGCCATGAGGACTAATTTCAGTTTGTAAAACAGGAACAGTAGAATTTAACATTCCTAGGCCAATTCCTCCAATAAACCTGCCAATTGACAGAGAATGGATAGTTTTTGCCGACCCTTGAATCAAGCTGCCCACTATCATAATACAAGCGCCAGAAGCGATCGATTTGCGACGGCCCAGCTCATCACCAATGAAAGCAGTCAGAATCGACCCAGCAAACGCACCAATGCCATAAATTGCCGTGATGAAGCCGATTTCGTTTGCGTCGGGATAGTTGAATTGCCGTTTAAACGGTTCCTCATTGATAATGACCCCTAATAAGGCATTCCCATATCCAATTAGCGAGAATCCAAGGCTGCTTAAGAGAGCAGTGGCCCAGATAAGTTTAGACCCTTTCAAGTTTAACAAGCCGCCGAGATTGTCATCGTACCAGGTAATAAACATGATTCAATGTTTACATTTGTGAGTATATAATATGATTGATGTGTTAGAATTCTAGTCCCAAGGATCAGAATTAATATTTTTGTGAGGTGTCTCTCATGTAGCAAGTGAAACAAGCCGTCTTTGGTCTGATAATGTATTATGCACGAGATAATTAAAAGATAAGGGCAAACAGATCAGACAGGTCAAACAGGTTACACAAGGGGTAGAGAAATACAATAAAAGAGGAGAATGAATAAAGAACAGGTGTTCAATGGAGAACGCGAAAAAGAGATCTAATATGTACAAATCATAGAAACTTTGCTCGTGATTTGAGGTGAGTGACGGACGGAGTCGAGCCCGGTTTGCCCTCAGGGAAAGTGCGGGCTCGATCTGACACGAGAAATGGTATCGTATATCTACTGTCCCATCTTTTATATATTATAAGACTAAGACAGTTTGTTTTCTTACTACGCTGAGACGAAACCAATAAACAGACGAGATGCCAGCTTTTACTATTGGGCCTTGGACTTTGCAGAATACGTTCTGTCCAGAAGTTACGATACTACGTAACTTGACACCACCTAGTTCTAGGATATCATCAGAGACATCCTGCCGGATCCACGAACGGACCTCAAAATAGCATTCAGAATGAAGGATTCATTCTTTCTATAGCTGAACTAAATGTTACGCACCGGAAGATCGTAATCCCCCTCCCCTGTTAATTTATACATTTTTCACATATTCATAGTCAGGTGACGTTGATAGACAGACTGAAGGACGCGGGGGGGCAGTTTAAAGCGGTGGATTTTTTTGTGTTATTCAGATTGCACTCATTGTGCACTCATACGGCACTCATAACGGCACTCAAAGCGCACTCATAGCGCACTCATGGCGCACTCATATTGGCCTCGTCGGAGAAAGTGATGTGCGCAGCCAAAAGGAGTGGTGGAAGACCAGGGGAGTTGGGCGGAATGAACGAGTCACGTATGAGACACAGTGCGTTAGCTGGTTGGTAATGGAGAGAAGAGGCATGGCTGACTAGCGCATAGGCTGGGCCGTCTGCAGCCAACGTCCGCAACAGCAGCGATAGCAGCAGCGGAAACAGAGTCGCCAAACGGCTGTCTGTAATACTCGCACCGAACCACCTTTGATACCCGACGCGATCCACAAGAACCCGAGTTTAACAAAAACGTTTCTTTTACTTTGCCTTTTTCCTCTCATTCGTTCACATTTCCATCCCTTATATAAACGTCAATTGCTCATACCCTAAACGGATTTCCTTGTTCTGATTCTTGACTCGTTTGCTCGTTTGCTTGTTCGCTCCTCACTCACCCGTACCCTCGCTCATCTCCACTTGCCTTATCGCTTTCTCTAGTACTTTGATAGCGCAGTGTGCTGCATTACTACTGTACATATTAATTGATTGACGTTCCGGCCCATCAGCCTCGTGAGAGCCTCCTGATAAACTCACCAGGCAGCCTACCCCAGCAGTACTGCTATCATTAAGAGATATATCCCCAGCCTTTCATTTTGGTTCTCCCAGCACAAGGTTTGAAAGTGGCTTCAGGCAGAAGAGAAAAGAAGGAAACTCAGGCAGAAGAGAAGCTCAGGCAGTAGAGAAGCTTAGGTAGAAGACAAGCTGAGGCAGTAGACAAGCTCAGGTAGAAGACAAGCTGAGGCAGTAGACAAGCTCAGGCAGAAGGTTTAAAGGCCAGGCTGAGACTTTGATTTATTGACCCCTACGTTACGACCTTTCTATTTCCATCCGGCAACCGCCTTTCCGTAACTCATTTTGCCTGTGACTTGAAAGTTGGTCCCAACCGCACTCGCAGTCGCACCCGCACTAGCACCAGCGCTCACTCCTGCACCCGCACCCGCATCAGCTCCAGCTCCAGCTCCAGCTCCAGCTCCAGCTCCCGCACCCTCCCAGCACCCTCCCAGCACAACTTATCCTACAACTTAGAATTAAAGGCTGTTGTTGTCTCTTTCTTTATCATACGTTTTTGCAATTGAATCGATACATCGCGACCGATTGTGAAATTGATTGTCAACGAAAGATAAGATAACAGCGAGTTTGGTTTGTAGACAAGAGATTAGTAGTGACTTGATTCTATTGACTATCACTTCTTCATACTTTAACCAGCAAACCACCCTCTAACCAACTGAACAAAAGAATAGTCCCGTCCAAACACATTTTATTTTCTTTGTCTGAAGATAAGATTTATTTGCTAATTCAATTACTCTAATTTTTTGTTTTTTACTGCTACTACGAGTCCGTGAATTACTTCATTATATACATATCCCCAGTTGCTTGCGTGCTGTTGCCACTGATTGTGATTGTGATTGTCTGATCTTTATATGAACAATCGCCAACGCCGCATTTGTATTGGCATTAATCCGTTATCTCGACCTCCTTATTTGGGATATTTCGATTCACACGAGAACACCACCTCAGGATTGAGCTTATCGTCCTTGTCTGTTCCTGCTGCTGCTGCTGCTGCTGCTGCTGCTCCTATACCCATGTCGTCCCCTGGTGATAACGTCAGTGATGACGGCCGTAACGACAGTACCAAGGCCACTTCTGGTCCTCCGGACTCGGTTGAAATTACTCTCTCCTTAACAGGACCTCCTTCATATGTTATTCGGTGCGCCGGTCTAAACCCGGGCGTTTCAAACTCCAGAACCTTTGTTCTTAATAACGACGGATCCGAAGTCCAATTTGGAAGAGCCTCGCTAAAGACCGATAACAGTATTTCTCATGTAAATGCTGATTCCCCCGGTACCGCCGGTAGCCCTTCTGGTAGTACTCCGTATAACTTGTTTCACAAAACACCGCATGCTCTTGCAACGCTCTCTTCTTCTCCAGACCCACCTACCACTTCATCGAACCGGGTCGCAACGAATAATAGCGGATATTTCCAAATCGCGCAAATCTCGAAATCGCATGGCAAATTCTTCTATAGAGATGGAAGTGTGTATTTTGAAGACTCGAGCTCGAAATTCGGCACTAAAGTTAATGGAGTTGATTTGCACACAAAAGGGCATGATTCAGACGGTCCTAACAATTGTTACAGGTTGAAGCCAGGCACCGAATTGATGATTGCCGACCCACCAATTGTCTTTCGAGTTGAATTCGATGATGGCAAGCTTACCGGCCGTGATGTTGATGAACTGAAAGAAGAAGGAAACAAACAAGCTGATCATCAGTCGGAAGAATACGATGAACAAGAGAAAGTTAAACGTGATGAAGACGACGAAGACGACGACGACGACGACGACGACGATGACGACGACGAATACCCAGACATCAATGCCATGGATATCGAAGATGAATATGAGATTGAGCTTGATGAGAATGACATGTTCTTTGACAAATATTCGACGTCGAAGAAGCCGGAAAACTTGGTATCTATTAAGAATCTAATTGACGAATTTGACGAGTATGAAGATGAACTGAACAATGACGATGGTAAAGTAGAAGAAATTGAAGAGCTTGAAATAATCAGTGTTTCGACTACACCAAGCAAGTCTACAAAGCCTTCTAGCGCTGAAGCAATTGAATCGAATGACAATGATTTCTCTGTCAAAGAGTCGTCTCAACCTCTAGAGTCAATTTCAACCAATGATAACGCCGCTTATATCACCAAATGCCCTGCAAAGAACCAAATCGTTTCGATTGAACATGCTAGTGAAGTCAAGAGTGATATTGGTGAAGAAGATTCCGAAGAATTCATAAATGAAGCCCGAAAAGAGATACTCAATATGCGATCCAAAGAATGCTATACAGAGCTGGCACCAGCAGAATTGGTCCAGCAAAAGTGCAAAGATTGGTTGCGGATCCGGACAGTGGCATATCTTGGATCCATGAAATACTTTGAAATCGACAAAGATGATCTTGTCAATAGTTGTATGGAGGATATATATAATGGTCTTGAGAAACTAGGGTATGCTCAGTTTAAAGATAAGAGGTATACGTACCACCCTAGTCACGAATCCTCCTACCTTCACGGTTACAGGAAAGGATATGATGACCGATCTCGTGACGGACCGGGGGTAGATTCCACTAGTAATACAAGGATCCCTGATCCTTTTGAAGAAGACATGGATGATGAAAAGTCTGATGATGAAAACTTTGATGAAAACTTTGATGAAAGCTCTGACGATGAATCTGATTTGGGCTCAGAGGATGAGAGGGATAATAAGATAAAAGAATCCTATCATAATGGATATGGCAAAGGGTATGAAGTTGGATATAGCAAAGAGTTTGATGATGCTGCCTGCCAGAATGAAGGCCACCTTGTTCAGTATTTGAGAGCCCGGATAGATGATGAAAGTTTCGAGAAGAGAGTGATGGCCAGAAAGTTGGAAACAGCCTTGGAACAGAACGAAGAGTTGCAAAAAGCCTTGCAACTGAAGGAGTCGTTTATTTTGCCCACGGGCAGCAACTCTGACTGCGTTGAGATATTAGATAGTGATGAAGAGAGTAGTGGTGATATGGAAAGGAGCGATATTGGAATTCAAAGTGATATGGTGACGTCTATCAATGACGTCGCCATGAGACCGATTAAATCATCGAGTCTGCTTTCCAAACCAAAGTCAAAGAAGCGCGCTTTCAACACTTTATCGGAAGAGTCCAAAAAGGACCTCTCAAGTTCATTGGTGCAAAACTATCTCGATGAAGAGTCGGATGATGAGGTATCGCCATCTCTTGATGATTATCTTCTGCCAGATTATTCTGACGCACCTGAGAAGAAGTTACGTAAAGTTCAAGTAATGTTGGATAATGTTCCCGAGGAAGAACGATCTGGTATTGCTGCTGGTCATGGTCGGTTCAGGCGGTTTTGCAAGTCGGTTGGTGCTTATACGAGTGCCGCAGTAGTTGGATCGGTAGTGACGGTTGCAGCTTTGGCGATGTCTGCAGAGTAGTTTTGAAAGTTGCAATTTTTTTTTTTCATTTGTTTTTAATTGTTATTTTTTTTCTATTATGATTAATGTTCAGGGATTCAGTGTCGGCTAATTTATAAAAAAATATTATTATTATTATTATTATTACTTTATACGAATAAATAAATAAATAACCTCCTACAAAGTCCCTTTTTCTTGCAAGTATAGAATAAAGTCTAGAATCTGACTGTTTTCATGGTCAAGATCGGTCTGGACGAGTTTTTTAAATAGTGACGAGTGATTTGGCGCTTCGAATCGTTTATATTTGACTGCAGTGCCAGAAGATGGTGATTGAGCCGACTTTTCATGTGAGAATTGGCATTTATTGCCGGCTCTACATTTGCCTTTTGAAAAGTATCTACAAATTGATTTAGACGGGGCAGTGTATGTAGTATTAACATCGTCATCCCTTTCCTGTCTCTTTTTCTCGTTCTTGTCGTCTCGCGCTTTCTGTTCCTTCTCTTTCTCGAGAACTCGCGATGCTGATGGCCAGTTCTTCTTTCTCTGGTCAATCCATTGCTGTACATCTTTTGATGCTTCTTTAATTTCCGGTGATATCGCTGATATATCTCCGTCATTTTTCCTGACTGTGGTTGTATTCGGTCTATTATAAGGATGTGGTCTTATGTCCATGGGTCTTGATTTGCTAATGATGTTATTTTTCCGATTATTGTTTCTTCTTGCTTGGGTGTTCTCTGCCGCCGTAGTTGACGCAGGCGCCAGAGGAGGAGGCGGAGGCGGAGGCGGTGGAGGAGGAGGATTGTAAATGTACTGATCCATTATAATCAACCAAAATCAGATAATATATGGGTCCTTTATTATTATCTTCCTCGAACATGAATTTCCCAGATCAAGATGGTCTTCTTCCTTGAGCCTCATATGCCGCAGTTTCCGAGGCTCTGCGCGGCTATTCTGTCAAACTTTATTCTACCCAAATTGAACCGCTAGCGGCCCGTTTTCACCCATATCTTCACGGATTTTGCTTCCGCATCACTCATACCATTACCGTCTGTCTCCATCAACGCTAATTACTACACCGGGAACTTAGTATATATACACGACTCATTGCGACCCGATATCCAAAATGAGTGCTTCACCTTCTGCTTTTCAAAAAGCTCAGAATTTCATTTTCAGCAAAGACTCCATTAGGTAAGTGATACAGTCATTAGATGACGGAGATGAAAACATAAAACTCCATTATAAGCGAGCAAGTGCTTTAGAACTAACATATTTCAAGATGTAAGCAATTCCTTTATTCCATGTCCTGGTAGTCTATTCTATGGTAGATGGCTTTCCGGTGTTAACTACATTCACTTACTAACCTCTTTTCCTTCTTTCTCCTTAGATGTCTGTTCCACTCACTTTTGGGGTAAGTATCTCTGAAAAAGTCCGAGCCCAAAGCCGTCGTGACCGCCAACTAACGCAACATTTCAGGACCAGTGTCTAACTTCGGCATTCCATTTGCTGCCATTATGGATCTCAAGAAAGACCCTACTCTCATCTCGGGCCCTATGACTGGTTCTCTCGTTGTCTACTCCCTGGTGTTCATGAGATATGCTACTGCTGTCACTCCATGGAACCCTCTTCTTTTCGGCTGTCACGTTGTGAACGAGGTTGCTCAGTTAGGACAGGGTGCCAGATTCGTCAATTATTGGTATCTTGGTGGAAAGGAGTCTGCTGCTGCGATTGCTCCTAAACCAGAAACTGCTTCGGATAAATAGATGCAATATATTACGAATAAATAAAATTATACATTTAGAGTGGATTGTCGAGACGAGCGAACGACCGAACGAGCGAACGAACTAACGAACGAGCGAACGAACGAACTAACGAACGACCGAACGACCGAACGAACTAACGAACTAACGACGAACGACCGACCGACCGAAGTACGATACAAGCCAGTCACGAGCAAACTAGTCACCTCACTCATCCTCAAAAAGACCATGTGCTTGAGACCTGTTCTGGGTAGGACCAATGGCATCCAGTTGACTGGCAAATGTGAGCATTTCAGCATCAAGCTCTGCTTCCTCATCTTCATCTTCTTGATAGACAAATAAAGACGGCTCAGTCGTAGCGCTACCTTCTTTCTCTCGTTCGGTCATGGTTCTATCGCCATCTTCATCAGCTTCCCACATAACGCTTGGTTGATATTCGTCTATATCGTCAAATCCCATTGCCCGACGGCTGGGTGGGACAGCTGACAGCTCGTCGTTTTCAGTGGCAGTCGACGTCGCTGTACTTTGATTCAAATCTCGCGTCGATGTGGTGGTACTAATAGAATCTCTATTTGCAGTCGGTCTGCGCATGCCATGCTTGATAATCGAAACACTCCGACTATCTACAATACTGTCATTATTATCATTATCATGATACGCAGCTTCAACCATCGAGTTCATAGTACTATTCTTACCTACTCGAACCGCCCCGGTAGTAAGAAACACAAATGAGACTTCCACTCCTACTGGCAGAGCCTTGCTATTGTCCCCGCCATGCTGCTGTAAAGGTATCATGGCAGATATATCTGGCGGGTCATTTTTCAGCTGGAATAAAATGGGATATCCCGGCTGATAAAAGAACGCTTCAAACAACGCATGGGGCAATAGCGAGTCCAATAATGCAATGAAAATACGAAACTCTTTTAGACGAATCCCTAGCGACAAATGCTCTTCCACCGTCATGGCGTCTATCTGGTCGATTCCAATGACGACTTTGGTATTTATTGGTTGCTTCAACATGGTGTTTTCTGACGAATACACGCCTGTTGTATAGCTGGACAGCTGGAGTCGCTCCTTTTCGAATGTCATTTCAAAGATCTCTGCTCTCTGAGCCATCAACTCCAAATAATTCTTAATGACCATAGAATCACACCGGACCCAGTTCGGACATCGGTCTTTATCGACCGACGTCTGAAATACTTGCTGGGTATCCATGCACGCAACGTGATACGATTTCTTGATTCCATTCCGACATGTCAAGTCCACTCTTAATTGAGAGGTGGATCCTACGTGGTCGTCTTCAGTGTCTCCGTCTCCACTGCTCTTCTCTGTGTCGGTGAAAGCCAGTTGGCACAGGTGGACATTATTCTCGCGATCAAGGTATCTGAAGATGGATACAAGAGTCTTTTCGTTAGTTCTGAGTGCGGTGCTGCCTCCGGCGGCTGGGCTCTGCCCAGACCCGTTGTGTTCGCTTCGCGAACGAGAGTGGTGGTGAGCGTACCTTTGACTGGAGCTGGAAGATGGTACGTGAGCTGTTTCGCCGCCTGGAGCTTAACCTTACTTCGCCGGTTCGGACGATATGCAGCCTGGCATCAGGGGTATAGCTGTACCTTTTGAAAAACCGTTTGGAGAACTTGGCAGAAGCAAATGCTGATCTAGACGGGTTGAATGCTGACAATGACAGTTCCTTTTCTGAAACATCGAAGCTGATATACTCGCCAACGCGCGCTAGGCTGTGAGCCACGCTCGTCCAACAACCGAGAATGTCGTCCGAGCCGCTGGTGATCTCGGCCCTGAATTCGATCATTGCTAGATAGGACGGAAATGGGTCTTGTAATTCGCGTCAATCTCGTGAAGTTATGTATGTGGTCACGTGACCACCTCGGTCCCTTCCGTACCATCTCCAAGCCTTTGAGCGAAGCTCAAAACAACGGGTCTGGGCAGAGCCCAGCCGCCGGAGGCAGAATAAGGATAGATAACAGTAATAACTCTGTAACTCATTAAACACCATATACTCTGGGGACAAACGCTTGCTCAGCTTGTGTGGGGGGATCAAACAGCACGCTGTCTACCGAGCAAATGGTATTGTTAGCAGGCAGAATGCCTTCTAAGAACCAGTTTTTCACATGGTTGATAGTACAGGAACTCTGCTCTGCTAGAGAACAGTGGCCTACTCCGTCCTGATGGAGAACGATTCCATTGGTGTAGAATTGAGACATCTTTCTGGCAGCGCTTATGGGGGTTACGGGATCGTAGGTATTTCCAATCAGGAGCATGGGAGCATCGACTTTTACAAACGGGCCATCCCATAGCATGACGGGGGCCGTGCGGTATCCAAAGCATCCAGCAGCAATGAGCCAATTCTCAGACCAGAAATCAGAAGACTTGCTGAGAGCAGACACGAGGTTTTTGAGAGAGTCGGGGGACGACATAGTTCGGGGAAAGGTGGCATTGGAAGCATCTCCACATAGTGTAGCATAGCCGGCGTTATCGAAAATACCGCTGTCTTTGTCCTTTGTAAGGTATGCTTTATACATGGGAAGACCGTTACCCTTGAGTAAGTCACTAGTGACATTTGCAAACTTAGCCCAGTGTTTTGGTGCATAGACAACAGAAAAGAACAGTCGCTTGTAGTGGGTATAGGTTATAAGACTAGCGGTGTCTGATTCAGCATCGAACACGGGCTCTGGTTGTTGTTGGAGTTTGGTGACAAGGCCCTCGATTTGGGCCCGGATCTCATCAGAAGTACCCTTTAAAGCGCAATGTTCAGAAGCAGCGCATCCGTCGTAGTACGCCTGAGTGACGCTGTCAGTGTTTTCTAAGTTGCTGAGCCAAGTACCGGCGTAGTAATCCTCGGCATCCATAACCCCGTCCACGATCATTCTACCGACAAACGAAGGGTACATTTGAGCGAAAGTGTTACCCAAGATAGAACCGTACGAGAAACCCCAGTAGTTGAGTTTCTCGTCGCCCAGCGCCTGGGAGATATGAAGCATATCGGTCGATACTAGAGCAGTGGACACATACTGTCCAATTTCAGACGTAGAGCACGCAAGCCCCTGCAATTTCGAATATGCGTACATTTCCCCATAAGAGGCGTTATCGTTGTGCGAAGACAGAAGCTCTGTTTCCAATTTGGCGAAATTGCGGATTTGGTCCTCGCCGACCCCGCAGTAGAAGTTCGGGCTTGTCCAATTGATACCACGAGGATCGAACCCGATAACATCATAACGGCCGTCCACTGCGTCCCAGATCCTCTTTCCTTCTCTGTACAGCAAGTCGGTTCCGCTTCCGCCTGGGCCACCCGGATTGATTAGAATTGAGCCTAATTTCTCCCCGCCATCAGTAGTAGCAGGATACTTATTAAGCGCAACAGTCATATTTCCAGCAGCAAGGTCGTTATAATCACGAGGAAGAGTAATATTGGAGTGCCAAATATTAGACCCTTTGACCAATTCCTTCCATACCAGATCGCCCGACTCGGTCTCCTTATGAGAGTGACAACGACGATGAGAGAAATACTGGCTCGAAGACAGGTTGAACAGGAGCATGATACAAACGGCGGTTGCAACGAAATAGCGAGCAGAGAAATGTTTGCGAGCCAATTGCTTCGACTCGGAAGCCGGCACGGGCAATTGTGCCTCTACCTTCTCGTTCTTCTCCCAAGACATGACAATATATGGTCGACTGGTACTGCGAACTGGAACCGTGGGGCCGTCCAACATCTATATACTGGCTCGTGTACGGCACCAATCTCGATAACCAACTGACATGCATGCAGATCTGCTGGGCATCGACGACGTTGACGGGGACGACAGCGTTGGGTTCGGCCTCCGGCGGCTGGGCGCTGCCCAGACCCGTTGTGCTCGCTTCGCGAGCGACGATACCACACCCGACCGGAGGGGGGGCTCGCGAAGCGAGTACAACGGGTCTGGGCAGCGCCCAGCCGCCGGAGGCAGCACCACCCTTCGGAGTTCGCTATTTACTTTTGGTCTTTATTGAGACTGTTATACAGAGCGAACTCGAACTTGGAGAGAGCGCTGGTGGGAGGAACGACGCCGTCCCTGATCCACACAGAGGTAGCACCCATCAGGTTGGCCATGAGTACATCGGTCATTAGACGGTCTCCTACGATGGCGACCTCAGAGGCGTCGGAGGCGAGGTTTTCACTACGGATATAGGCCATGATTTCGTCATAGCACCCGGGTTTCTTAATTGTATGCTTGAGCACTTTGACTCCAGTATTGGCTTCTAGAAGTGTAGCCTGCTTATATCCGGGATCGTCCTGTGAGCCGGCGGTGTTTGAAACAATTATAATTCCTTCTGGGTAGGCGGCTCGCAGTTTCGCGAAATGCTGTTCGTACTCGGGCCAGATGACATTCTTATGTGGTTCGGCAAAGCAATTGTCTTTGTCTAATATGACTACCTTGATTTGCCTATTAGGGTCCTTGCTTGGAATAGGGATAGGGATCTGGTTGAACGTCGATACGGTGATCTGAGGAAGAAACTGCCAAGGGTTATACAATAGTCGCAACGCATTGACGGTTCCAGAGACATTCATTTTAGTCGTAAGGAGAAGGACGGTGCAGGTAGCCAGGAGCGCACTGGCAAGGAGAAGCATTGACCTGATGTTGAGAGGATTCACTGATACAGATCGAATCGCACGCGAGGAAGGGGATTTATTTTTGTTAGCCGCACTTGTGTTGGCAGTACAGTACGTCGGAACGGATGGAAGAGAGACGGGAAGGGAGACGAAAGAGGAGAAACAATGTCAGAACAGATGGGACGAGATGAAGTGAATGGTATATATCCAGATATTAGTAGGTGGTAACAGCCTGTGTTTTCTTTCTAAGTTATTATATTTATATTTGCAGGCACTACAACTTCGGCGGTAACAGAGTTGGTTATAGATAACCTATGAGAGCAACTAGCAAATAAAGCCAGCAAAATAAAGCTAGGAGATTCTGACCATTACTGACAAGGTATTTATGAGTCCATGGCTCTCAGCTACTACATATTATTACATATGACCGTAAAGGAATCGAGCTTTCTTATTCTTATTCTGTTCTGTTCTCTCCTAAAGAGTTATAGTGTGAGGTCGGCAAAGAAACACCGTCTTATCCATAGGATTCAATAAACATGAACGAATATCAAACAGTATCAAACAGCATCTAATGTCAACCACCTTCTACTTGGTTTATATCGTTTCTAGATAACGAGAAATCGGATGCCCTTAGGGAGGTAAGGGTTTTCTGTAAACGGATATATCAGGGGTAGCAGGTTCTTAGAAATCGATATATGTTTTTTATTGACTATATATTGTCTGTATCAAGGGAATATCTGATTCTAGCAGTGTTTATCAATGTCGCTCTCTGGCGAATGTGCTTTTAGTAGATTAAGTGAAGTTTGGCGATAAGCTAAGAGCGCGCTATTGGTTTCCTGTATACAAGTTCTGTAGAGCAACTAAGAGCACGCTGTTGGTTTCCTGTATACAAGTTCTGTAGAGCAACTAAGAGCACGCTGTTGGTTTCCTGTATACAAGTTCAATAGAGCAACCATAGACTAGAAAACTATCATTTCGCCTGGTCGTAGGCATATGTTACACGTCACAGCAGTATTGGCAACCTGGCAAATGGAAGAACAAAATAAAATAGACCACGGAAACAGTCTCCCTATCTTTCTATCGCTCACAACCGACAAACGCATCACGTGACTACAATGTATCCAAAGAGCCCCAAGACAGTCACACAAGCCAGTTATTCGAGACTCATATCTTCAAAAGAGCATAAAAGGCCAAATAACATAAACGACAGGCTCGCTGCTGCCGAGCAACTCATTAACCAGCAAATCTCATCTACCAAGATTGCTTTATCGTGCTTCAAACTAGCAGCACTTTTAAAATTACCCGGAACTCGCCCACCAGTGTGGCACGCGCGGCGGTACAAATTTGTAAGCCGCAAATTGCTTACTGTCGAGCGAGCAAGACTCAAGAAACATTGAAATACAACAAGAAGTACCGGTTCATTCTGAGTCTGGTTGGCTATTATTGCAAAGCTGTATTGATTTTGGGACCTAGGCAACGATAGGCGGCATTCATTATTTTGGTGGAGTTGGTAGTCTATTGGCTGGTAGATCGTAGATATAAAGAGAGTCTATTACGACCTACTTTTACAGTTTCCCGTTGAATTTCTACTGCCTTAGTTAGGCTCACTATTAACAATGGCGACGGTCGAAGAAGGAACAATTCAAATCTCCAGTTCTAGCTCCTCGGGTAACAACAACAACAACAACAACCGACGGAAACAAAACCAGAATCAAAAGAATCGAAAGGAGAAAAAACCTGAATCCAATGAATCTGAGAATCCCACGGATCAGAACAAGTCCGAAGGGTTAGTTTCGCGGACGGATAATCTCCTCAAGATCGTTCATTACGAGCATCCTTGTAAGTTGTGTTGAGACTATAAAAAAAAGTGTGCTGCTTCTGTTTCTGCCGCTGCCTCTAGCAGGACCTACTGTGGACAGATCAGTTACAAACGTTCCTCTTTCAAAGCAGTCAAAACTAACATCTCATCCAGTAATCAAAGAACACATTTCAACGGACCCAGAAGACGAACCTTGCTTCTTATGTGCAGACGCTATCAAGTATCGCGCTTACTACCCCTGTGGCCATGTGTCCTGCTCTAAATGTGCTCTCCGTCTTCGAGCTCTGATTAATGACAAGTCGTGTACTCTATGTCGTAAGCTAGGAGACTTGGTTATTATTAGCGAAAAGAAGAAGCCTTTTGAACAGTTTGGGCAAGACGAATTGAAATATAAAGATGAAAAACACGGTATGCTGTTTGATGATAGAGAAGTGAAAGATAAAGTGTTGAATTTATTGCGAAAAAACTGTCCAGTAAGGAACTGCGAGTCAGAACCTTTACAGAGCTGGAAAGAGTTGAAAAAACATGTACCAGCGGCTCATAATAAGTTTTTATGTGATATCTGTAGTAGACATAAGACGGCATTTACGGTCGAATTGGAGTATTACACGAGACAGAGTTTATCGAGGCATGAGAGGGACGGAGATGATAGAGGGTTTAAAGGTCATCCTCAGTGTGAATTCTGTAGAACCAGATTTTACTCTGGGGACGAGCTGTTCGCTCATTGTCGAGAAAAGCACGAAAAGTGCTTCATTTGTGAACGCCAATCAGGTACCCCTCCTCAATATTATGAAGATTATTTAAAATTAGAGAAACATTTCGAAGATGAGCATTACGTTTGCAATCAACAGACCTGTAAAGACCAGAAATTTGTTGTTTTCGGCACAAAGGTGGAGCTCCAAGACCACATGGTATCTCAACATTCGGATATTGTAGGGACGTCCAGAGCCGCCCGAAGAGTAGATATTGATTTCGAGTTTAGCAGAAACAATAGCGGAGGTAGAAGTAATGTGGGAAATGGAGGGTTTGGATCACAGTTGTCGACTATTCCTGTTGGGGCAGCAACCGCACGGAGTGGACACAATATGGGAACGGGAACCAGTATCGGCCGAAGTACTAGTCCATTTCCACCGTCTCGTACAACCGCTACTGGTTTAGATCCCGAGTCGTTTCCTACGCTTAGGTCTACAATCAATAACACCGCAACCACCGGTTCATCGACTCGTTTACCGGCTAATGTTTCTAGCTATCATGCGAATCTCCCTCCATCCGACAATTCTCCTGAAGTTCTTAAAAGAAGACTTGAAGAGCGAGCTAGAATGTATCTAAATTACGATACAAGCAAGATGCTGCAATTCCAAGAGCTGAACAGCAAGTTCAAAGATGGTCACATTGATCCGAAAAGGGTTATTTTTGAATATAACAAGCTTTTTGATATAAAACCGTCTCAGCTAGAACTTGTGGTTCAGGAATTAGCTGCATTATATAAGAATCTTCCTGCCAAGAAAGGTGCACTGATTAGTGCATTTGAGACTTGGAAAGAGAAGCAAGCTTTTCCAGCATTGGGATCTGGTTCGAACGGGCCTGCTCCTCCAGGGCTTTCGCAATCACTCCCTGGCTCAAAAACGAATCTTGCTTCTTCTTGGGTACCTTCTTCAACATCGTCTAATAGAACCCCAGGTTCAATCAAAACGTCGATTGCATCAACCGACCAATTCCCGTCGCTTGCTGGTCCCAGTGTTAGGAAATCGCCAGTGACAACCAGCTCTGCTTCTCTTATTGGAGCCAGCCGAGTGATACCGCGGTCTAATACGGTAGCTGCCTCTTCTAAGCTGTCTGCTGACTCGTTTCCATTACTGCCAACGACCAAGCCGAAGAAACTTCCTCCAGTACGGCCAAGAGCGCCAGTTACGTCTGGCTCGTCTGTATGGTCTGCTGGTCCTTCGGGGTCGTCGAGTACGTCGACATCGGCTTCGTCACCGTCGTCTCCATCACTAGGAGACCCACCTCTTTCAGTGGCTGCTACAATTAATAGCACGAGAAAGAAAGGCAAAGGAAAGCAGGTGCTTTTCAGACTGGGGGCTTTTGAAAGCTAGAGTTACCTTGTATTATATAGATAATAATAGACATCATATGCATAATAATTATAGGAGACCGTATCAGGGCTGGGCACAGCCCAGACTCCCCAGCGGTGATATTTACAGACCAGAACGAGACGCTTATCGCAATGGAAGTATGTTCTGCTCCAGACACGACTGTCTACATAGCGGGCACTCGGGCTTTTCTCTACACCACTCACTTAGACAGGTCCAGCAAAATATGTGTCCACAGAGAGTCGTACTGGGGCTCTTCATGAATTCCAGGCATAATGTACATTTACGCGACGAGTCGGTGATATATGGTAGCATTTTTGGATCTTCGAGATCGATTTCCGGCGCTTTATTCCGGGTGACTTCGGTAATGGGCTCTTTTTCATGTTTTGCGTCTGTACCAACAGTCAATGCTTCGTTTAAGTAGGCAGGCACTTTCGATGCGAATTGGACGGCAATCAAGAGACCCAAGAATTCGTAACCTCCTCGGAGTTCCAGTGGACTCAGTCTGTGACCGAAGGACTATATGGTTAGAATGCGATTGGTAGTTGCCGCGAACTCATCCGTTGAGCAATATCTTACTTACATATCGAAGACCCATAATCCGCTTAGACAGGTTATAATACGAGCCAAAGAAATAAAAAAATGCTAGATGAAGAGTGAGAATGGTCTGGTCAGTGCATGATTCGACCACCGACTTGAGGATTGACAGCGGTTTGGTTGGTGGCTCGAGCTGGTTCAGGTATTGCATAAAGCGGGCGCGCAGCCTGGACGAGTATCTCTGCACAAGAAGCCCTCCAAATGAACTGAGTAGGACAAACCCGAGCCGTCTCTTCCAAGTGGGTAGACTTCTCTTGGGGGTTGTGTAGTATAGATCGCAGTATTCCTCTCCTAGCGTTCTTGATCCAATTAGAGTTGTCAGTACAAGATACAGGGCACCCGAGTAGGTAGATATGTGTGATTGGAAATCATGAACGAATCTTGAACCTTTCCATCTTCTTAACGCTGTTTCCAACAGGTCTTTAAGGATAGATTCTACATGAGTATCTTTTTGGTTTGCTCGGACTGGAGTTGATGGGTTAGATATGAGTAGGAAGAGGAGGAAGAAGAGGAGGAAGAAGAGGAGGAGGAGGAGGAAGAGGAGGAGGAGGAGGAGGAGGAGGAAGAGGAGGAGGGTGGATATCTCACTTACTAATATCAGGAGCAGTTGCAAACGGGAAAACCAAATCCTTTGGTCCGGTCTGCGACATTTTTATGTGAATAGTTTGTATGAGAGAGAGACTGGAGGATATGGTTTGAAATATGGGGTGCAGGTTCGTGAATCGGAATAGCGCCGCGCCTAGCCTATGCCTCGGTAATGAAGTAGATATAGAATTATATACTTACAACGAGCACTCACTTTACTAGTTATATAATTCATCATCATAAACTAAAATCTCATATATTGGAGCTAGAATACTAAAGATTAATAAATAGCCGATCCGAAATGTGCCGGAAGAATAAATAAAGATACACTCATCTCTGACCTTCCATAAAGGAGAGACGGCCCTCAGTCACGTGCAGACGCTCTTCCAGAACTCGGACACGGGATTCTAGGATCTTGACGAGTCTAGCGAGTGATGCTGTAGAAGCCTCATCGGAAGGGTCGTGTGGTTGAGGAGTGTTATTGAGTGTATGCTGTAGGGATTGTGGTTGTGGTTGTGATTGAGAAGGAGAAGGAGAATGTGGTTGTGGTTGAAATTTTATATGTGTAGGGTCACCTCCCTCCAGCTGCTGAGATCGCTGGTCAATTACTTGTTGTACTGGCATTTTACCCTGCTCATACATTTGCTGCGGCTGTTGTGGTGGCTTAAGTGACTGAGATTGTTGGTGCGGTTGTTGAGGAGTACGAGACTCTTGCGGCTGCGAGTCGGAACCATATGGATATCGCCCATGTTGACCTTGAATAGGAGGCAGTGCCAGATTATTGCCAATCAACTGCTGGCTATGACCAATAGGAGGCCGCGGAGGAAGCGGAAGCGGAGAAGTTTGACTATTATCAGCAGTGTTGCCATTAGGAGGGTATGAGATGAGTGAAGCAGGAGGCTCGAATCTCGGTCCTATCAGACCGGGCTTATCCCGATACAACAAACTAGCATAAAGGAACGGCGACGTTCTACTTGGACCAGAGCCCGGGTTTGAACCAATCACAGGCGCTGATTGAGGAGAAGTAGAATGATGAGTCTGAGGCCCACCACCTGACCCAGAGAGCAATATCATCTTATTGGGCCGTGGATTTGGATCATTGGATGGTGATGATGAAACCAAGGTAGTGAGGACCGGCGATACGGTAATAGGTAGATGAGTAGATGGCATGATGCTAGTTACTGGGGTACCTGCCGAACCAGGAGTAGGAACCGAGTCAGGGCCTTCAGATGTTGTCGACGACCCTTTAGGAGACGACGGGGCGGTTGGATCTTTGGATCTACTACTAGAACCGATGCCATCAGCCGCACCAGCGGTCATAGAACCGGAGAGACTCTGGTCCGGCCGGTCAGTAGCCATTCTGTTATGAATTGATCTGTCAAAAGTGGTATTTGGTTGTCCAGTGGTTGTATTTGCAGTTTTCATTTCGCCTCCACCGCCGCTGTTGCTTTCTCCTTGTATTCCACCTTCTCCTACTCCTACTCCTCCACTACCATCACTACCATCACTCTTCCCTTCTTCTATAAAACTACCTCTTCTAGCTCCAGTACATTGACTAGAAGACTTTAAATGCCTAATCAATGCATCCCCTCGTGCGAACCGACGACCACACTTTTCACAAATATAAGGCTTTTCCCCAGTATGTAATTTTACATGCCTTTTCAAATCGTGCAGTCGCCGGAACTTGGACGAACAAGTGTCGCACGTAAAGGGACGCTCGTAAGAATGGGTCAACAGATGGGACTTCAGATTGTGGTTTCGCGTGTAAGTCTGAGGACAGTGAGGGCACGCGTGTTTCCCAACGGCAGAAGAAGAAGAAGACGAACTTGACAAAGGGTCCGGAGATAATAAAGTACTTGAATCAGGTGTGGCGTCGGGGCTGGGGTTAGGGTCGAGGCTGGTTTGCCCGGGTGGGCTGAGGCTATGCTGCACGGCTTGACTGGCTAGGCTATTATGCGTAGGAGGGCTGGTGCTGGTGGAGGTTTGGGGCTGGAAGCGAGCAATTTTTGAGGCTTGAAAAGGAGGATGAGGAGGAGTTGATGTTGGAAGGGTTGGTGGTGGTGGTGGTGGTGGTAGTAGTGGCGGAGATGATGAGGCGGAAACCCTGGATGGACCCGAGGTATTGCTTGCCCAGTCATTATGGGTTGTCTCAGTAGCAGAGCTAGACCTAGGCTTTGGCTGGATTGGTCGGAGGTCTATGGGGACAGGGTCGGTGGTTATGGGTGTTGTAGTGATGCCGGTACTTCTATTGGCATTTCCATTGGCGTTTCCGTTGGCGTTTCCGTTGGCGTTTCCGTTGGCGTTTCCATTTCCACTGGCATTTCCATTTCCATTTCCATTTCCCTTTCCCTTAGAGGAACCATCTCCAGCTCTATATTCATCTCCCACTGTCGAATCAGCTTCTCTAGCACTAAGTACACTCTCAGCATTCATCCCGGCGCTACTCCCACTAGCCGTTGTGCTCCTTATACTACTAATACTGGCTATCTGCCGCCGTTTTGCCAATACTCGTCTTATACTATCACTGTCATTCCCTGGTTTATTCAATAAAACGTCGATACGTCGCTTAGTAACCTCGGGCGGAAATATATTGGTCATATCAATCAGGCTGTGGACAGCTATTATATCAGAATCAGATATGGCAGTTGCTATATGCGCACTCCATTAAGATCCAAATCTATTGACCGACGGACAAAATCAAAATTAAAGAAACGTCAAGAATCAGTTAAAAACGAATAACATTCTACTTTCTATAGAGAAATATCTACAGTGGCTCTGGGCCACGAAAAAACCGATCCCCCCTGGGCCAATCTTTCACCCTGTGTGGCTGCCATAGTGGCTTACGCAAAGTCACGATATCTTATGTGAGATATGCATATGGCTAGTTGTGGAGCATGTCTGCGGATGTGCTGCTGCTAGCCAGAGCCTGTGCCGAGAGGAACGAGGAGGCGCCAGAACAGCAACTCTTCTGCCATCGAGCCTCTCCTCTCTCAGCAACCTTGTTCACCCTCTCATTCGACTCTGGGGGGTTTCTGTTTGCTCACTGCTCGCGTCGTCCAATATCCGACGGACGCCGCCACAGCACGACGTGCATTGTGGCGGTGCGTGACGGCACGTGACGGTGCGTGTGGCGGACGGCGCTGTCGGGGCATGCCTCCGGCGGCTGGGCGCTGCCCAGACCCGCTGTGCTCGCTTCGCGAGCGGTCGTCGGCCGGACCGGACTGGACTCGAGCGGAGCTCGAGCGACGGGTCTGGGCAGCGCCCAGCCGCCGGAGGCATGCCCCGTGGTACAGTGAGGAGATGGTATTATATTGAAGAGCAGTGGGTCCAGATGTAGGTGCTGAAGTTGCAGCCGTTGCGTACTGGCGCGGCCCTGTAGCCCGCTGGGGTGAGCGTCGTATTGAGGGCTCGGAAAGTGTCGTTATGGAGAGCACCGATTATTTGTAGAGAGTGGGAAGAGTTGTGGGGCCAGAGGCGATGGCTGTCTGATATGAAGGATGCCTTTTCAATGCGGTGGATGATTATGTTTCTATAGTGAGGGACTTTCGACATCATTTCATCGCTGAATAGACAGTCGGAAGACTGGCCCTCGTAGACCCAGTAGACGTCGAGCACGCAGTTGGGGAATCGTTGTTGGAGTAGCTGTGCTATGAACCCGACCGCCAGTTCATTTTCAATAATCAGAATGGCTTGCGGTGCGGTCAGTGGAATAGGCGTTCCCAGCGGCCCACGTATAAAGATTGTGTGCGTCGACAGTAAGCCGGTGAGGGGGTCGTCTTCGCCTATCAGTATGTAGAAATGTTCGGACCCGTCAATGACAAACGGTATATATCTATGGCTAGTGGAGCCGTTGATCGTAATCTCTATATGTTGGCCATACTTTAATTTGAAATAGTACCCTTTCTTGAGTAGACCGAATTTGAGACTGGCTTGTTAGTATATGGTACATGTATAGCTTATATGTCTTATATGTTGTACTTACAGAAAAGCGCCACTTTGTCTTCTTTTTTTGCTCACGAACTCGCACCTAATGGCATTGGTCGGATTGAGGTACTTGTCGGACCCTCGATATACTTTGTGCAATACTAGAATCGCTGCTAACAGTATGCCATAGGGGACATAGTCTGGTAAGACAATCACCACGCCGACGAGAAGCATTCCTACTGGAATGTATATGCCATGAATAGGAGTGGATAGCACGTCATTATTGAGAACGGGCATTTTGTTTGCTTGTTGAGAATGTGCAGTTTGGTCGGCTCCAGTCTTGTTCGACTGGATTATATAAAGTGCTTTCGGGTCTCATTTCCCCCCCTGAGTCGCTTATCGTTCTACTGCAGCAACGATCGTCTATAGATTATGCACGATAACAGAGGCATGCATGCAACTGAAACTATGGTTATTTATATAGCCACGGCTCGGCTATTCGTGGTATATTAGATAGGGAGCTGTACCTTGAGTGACAGTCAGTTGCTTAGATTTGGTTTAGCTGAGTGGTCCAGACAAAAGAGATGGCAGATCTAATAAATTGACACTTCTGGGCAGTGACAGTACTGCGTAATTATACCACTAAACCCCAATCTGCAGTTTCATCGTTTATACCTTAGTTAGATTGTGGAGGATATATAAGGAAGTGAGTTTGAATTTGGCATCTTATATGATTGGAGTGTAGTATATGGATCGTAATTATACCACTAAACCCCAGTTCTGCAGTTTCAACGTTTATACCTTAGTTAGATTGTGGAGGATATATAAGGAAGGGAATTTGAATTTGGCGTCTTTTATGATTGGCGTATAGTATATGGATATGCCGCTGACTGCCTTGTCTCTCTGCCCGATAAGCAATTACGATGCACAATGTTTTAAGAGTTGAAAGTTTACCTGATTTTCCACGATAAGCGATGGATGATGGATAATCAAGAAGCAAAAAGTGAATGGTAAAACTAAAAACGTATTCACAGGTGAATTGGTCTGATATCCTTGGATGGCTCTGTGAATGCTCATCTCACTCTATATTATTATGTAGTATATTGTATCTCCTCTATCTATGTAGGTATGGACGCCTTTGCCGGTTTAACTATCCTCCTCCTCTTTCGATCGATGTAGACAGCCGTCAATCAGTGCTGATGTAAGTTAGGTCTTTGACCGCCCTGTCAAACAGATCCACCTATAAGCCCAACCTGTAAGCCCAACCTATAAGCCCAACCTTTAAGCCCAACCTTTAAGCCCAACCTATAAGCCCAAACAATAAGCCCAACCTTTAAGCGCAACGGTTGTGTCCAACACACAAGACCCCAATACATGTTGTCCATCCTAGCAAGGCTAACTAATATCCACTCCTACTTTATAAGACCTCAACCTCCCTCTCTCTCCCGAACGCCGAACCCATCGGCCTATCTTACCTTCCCTGCACATTCACCTCCGTTGTACCGCATTCAATCTTCTCAGGCCGCCAGGGCGCAAGGGTTAGGCCCCATACCCCTTGACATCCCGCTCAAGCGCCAAACCTAGCCTATATCCTCCTGAGAGACCGCATTTAAACATATGCCACCAGTTTATTATTCATCTCTCTCACCATCCATTTCTCTTTTGACTTGGTTATCATTCATATCTTGAAGCAGTGATATCGTCAGACCTGATTACGGGACTGAACAATTAAGCTTGCAAGTCCGATCCCCCTCTGTAGATTGAGTTGATATTGGCCGATTGATTCCACCGCACAATTGATTTGTGGAATTGACAAGGCGGATGCCGATAGCAAGAATAGCCGAAACTGCCAAATCGCAAGAACAAAAATATAAGAACAGCATTGGAGGCATAAAAACCCAGGCGTTAGTGCAATCAAGTTCACGCTTATATCAAGATCGCTATTCGCAACGTCAACATATACTACAAAGGGATCAATTGAGCTGTCCTCATAGGTTCCGCTTGTTCCATTACTGACTTTCAGATATTCGTTCGTTGGCTCTGTATTCACGGATTAAGCGGATCGGATCATAACAAAATAATCTGGGAATTGCTACTTCTTCTGCTGCTATTTTGCTTGTATTGCTATTATCATAGCTCATTCTACCTACATCTTCACTATCTACCAAGTTGGTCATCACATTCTGCCAACACTTGAAACCTCCCCTTTCATCAACTTCTCGAACTCCACCCAACCTCTATCTGGCGGTCGCGAACTCCCGTGACTGTGCTTGAAATCTCATCAAAACGCTCCCTTCAAAACGAAACCACTCGCGGGTAACAGCATCTCCAAACCCCCCACCAATCCCCATCTCCGATACAACATTATCATCTCCTCCTAGGAAGCGAGTCAAGTCTCACGATTCTAAAATGACTGTCGATGTCAAGACCTCTCCAGTGAATACGATGAATAATACTACTACTACTACTAATAATAATAACAACAATAAAGCAGCAGTTAGTGCTACTAATGGCAACAGCACTAACAAAGATGCTGGTACACCTACGGAGGTGCTGTCACCCACCTACTTTGGTTTTGATAAGAAGGAAGTCACCCGGTTACTAATCCAATCTTTACATGATCTGGGCTATAACGATATTGGAAAGACTCTGGAACAGACGTCGGGCTATTCAATCGAATCCCCTCAGGTGGTCGATTTGAGAAACGCTATACTCTCTGGACACTGGGATGGAGCGGAGCAGGTCTTATTAAATGGATCGATCGAAGTGCCCAACCCTTCAGATGTCAACTCAATGATCTTCTATATTCGCAGGCAGCGATATTTAGAGATTCTTGAAAAAGATGATCGTGAAAAGGCCCTGTCGTTTCTACGAAGCCAGCTGTCACCATTGAACAGCAATGGCCATAGAGAAGAGTTGCATTTTTTAAGTAAGCTGGCGATGTTTTCGTTAGACGATATTAAAGCGGATGCTAAATGGGACGGCGCCAATGGCCGCTCAAGGCAGCTGTTATTAGAATCTCTACAGCAACATCTATCCCCATCGATCATGATCCCTCCTCATCGCTTAGCCAGTCTATTAAACCAGGCGAAAAGTTCCCAGCTGGTAACTTCCAACTACTGGCTGGGTGACAACGGCTCTAAAGGTGACGAATTTTCTCTCTACAAAGACTATGTTGGCGATAGATCGCGATTCCCAAACGTTACCACTCATGTACTAAAAGATCATTATGATGAAGTATGGTACCTGGCATTTTCTCATGACGGCCGATACCTTGCTTCATCGTCTGCAGATCGAAGAGTATTTATTTGGGACGTCGATAACGATTTCCAGCTATATAGACAACTTGAAGGCCATCGTAAAGGGGTTGTTTTCTTATGCTGGTCCCCTGACGATAAGTATATAATTAGTTGTGGTCAAGACACCCATGGAATCGTATGGGATGTTCAAAAAGGGTCGCAGTTATCTGAAGGCAAGCATGAAGCAACAGTGGATTCATGTGCGTGGTCTCCGGATAGTCAGTCATTTATCACCGGTAGCCCAGACAAGAAAATGGTTCTTTGGGATCTCAACGGTAGGCAGATATATACTTGGGGTGGTATTCGTGCATCCAGTATGGCCGTCACTCCCGACGGGTCGAAACTTGTAGTCATTTGTAGCGACATGATTCTTCATTTTTTCGACCTCCGGACCCGCGAGGTTATTACCGAAATTACTGTGAGCAATAAAATCCTCACATCTGTAACCATATCCAAAGATTCCCGTTTCGCGCTTGTCAGTGTGGCGCCAGAGGAGATCCATCTTTGGGATCTTGACAAGTATCGAGTCATTTGCAAATACGTTGGCCAACTCCAGGACCAGTTTGTTATAAGATCGAGTTTTGGAGGCATTAATGAGAATTTCATACTCAGTGGTAGTGAAGATAGCCATATATACATTTGGAATCGGGATAACGGCAATCTGATTGAAGCCCTGGCTGGCCATAGTGGTACTGTCAACTGTGTACAATGGCGGCCGGGAGCTTCTGCCATGTTTGCATCTGCTGGCGACGACCGTACTATACGAATCTGGCAACCTGCCAAACGCGATTGATCTCCCACATATATATATATATATATATATATATAATATTATTATTAAATTTTTATGAAATGTTTTTATATACAATCGACTGGGGCAAGTAGTATCAGACAATACCGTTGATTTCCGCCCACCTACGGCCACTGAGAAAAACGTCTTGCGGGTCATGGACCTTGCGGATAGTCTTAAAAAGCGTCAGATCCTCACCAAACCATTCGTCCATTGTAGGTTCAAGACCCCTCATCTCGCCGTCTGTAAGAGCAGGCACCAGCTCCAGCTTTTCAGTGCGAGTACCAAGAAAGTTCTTTGCCCAATGAGGCTTGCCTCCAGCAGACGAAACAACTTTTTCAAACGATTGGTACCATTTATCAATAGGGCAATCAAACCCGAAAGGTCGATACATTGTTGCATTGAGATAGAGGGTGAGCTTATTGTAAGTGACTGGGTCGCCGGCACTGCCAGGCCCGCCAAGACGAGGTGTGCCATCTAGAAGCGGACGTACGGTGTTGCCAGGAATAGCACCGACCTGATGGACAGAGTGATCATCCGGATTAACAGCCAAGGTAGATCCAGAGACGGTTGTATTGGAAATACGGATTTCAAATGGAGCATGTACGTAGAATGATTTGGTGTCATGAGCCTCTTTGATGATAGCCTCCAGTTCTTGAAGAACTCGTGGGCCCTCAGTTAGCGGCATTGCCCATTCATTTACAAACTGACTGAACAAGCAATCCATGTTTAGTGCTAGATCACTTCTCTGGACTGCTACATTACCACCCTTATGAATAGTCTCTTCAAATCCGTACTGATGCTTGAACACCCATCTCTCAATGGACGGGGTAAGAGATGGGTAGATCTTGACTGCCAGCCATAACAGCGACTCGTAGAAAAATCTTCCAAATGTGGTTCCATAGAAGTTATTGATGGGTTCGAGCAAAGGCTCGTCTTGCTGGCATTTATCTGCTCTCCACAGTACACATTTGTTGGAATAAGGATACCACCAAACTCGGATGAATTCGGAGGATGTCCATACCGTCGGCCATAACTCGTCGATAAATCGGTCAAACGAGACAATCTGTTGACGGGATTTAAGATTATAGGCGGGAATGACCCTTATAGTGACATGAGTAATGATACCCAGCTTGCCCAAAGAGAGCAGACCAGCTCGAAACAAATCGGTATTTTCGGATGGAGAGCAGTCCACAGACTGAACGTCTGCGGCAGAGTCACCACCGCTACAGAGCATAGTAAGCTTAACGAGCTGCTGAGACACCAGGCCATGATACGCACTAGATCCATGGGTACCAGTAGATATTATTCCAGCCGCAGACTGCTCGGAGATAGAACCCAAATTCTGGATTGCCAGGCCCTCGGCAGCGAGAATTTCCGTGAGCTGGTAGATGCGGATGCCAGCTTCAACCGTGACATCTGCGTATTTCCCCGACTCATGTCTATCGATGGAGATGACCTGATTGAACTTGTCTAAGTTCATGATCCATTCGTTTGACATGGTCAAATCAGACGGCGAATGGCCAGACCCAGTGAGCATGATAGTCTTTTTCAACCGCTTAGCTTCCAGTACGGCATGTTGGATTTCATCTAGAGATCGTGGTTGGATGTAGAGGAGTGGCTTACATCGGAACGTGCCAGCCCAAGTATGGTGTATTCTGTTATTGAAGCTGAATGGTGACAGCGATAGCGGGATCGAGGACGCCATCTTTGTCGGTTGTTACTTCGAGGAGTAGTAAGCGGACGGTGAAAGGATACGAGGGGCCAATTTAACCGGCAGGATCACGTGATGCGAACATTGCGGTCCGGTCCGGGAGGCCAGTCTGAAAGCCTATTTACGGTTAACCGTGTAATCTTGCGACGGGCCGAGAAAAGCGCCTACTCTCCTTGTTCAGTAGACACCTGTGAAAAACGAGCGAAGTTGAGCTACGGGTCTGGGTGGGTGGAGCGTAGCCTGCCAGAGGCAGATAAAGCACGGCGTATCGCGGTCGTGCATGACCGGGCGGGTTCGTGAAGTTGACTGGTGATGTCTTTAAACAGATATCAATGAAACGGTTTATAAAGAAAAGGAAAATAGAAAGACACGAGGCGTTTAAGACAAACAAAGGCGCGGATGGAGTATCGCCGGGGTGGGATCTCAGTCGTCATGGGTCTAATGATATAACTATAAGAGATATAACTTTCGATAACCCGGCCGGTTCATGGAAGAGGGACTCGGTCCCGGCTGATCTGTCTAGTGAGATTGAGACTATAAAAACAAGAGCCGGGCCTGCCAGTGGAAGGAGGGGTGCGGAAAGTTTAAGAGTGATTTCTGCCAGAGTACTGGCTGTATACAGTCGAGATATCACCAAGGCACTGTTAGAGAATAGTAATATATCGTGGGATTGGGGCTGGAAGCTCGTTTGGTTATGGATTCGCGATTTAGGGCTTGATTCGTATCCTTTGTTTACGATATTCATGAAGGTGTTTGGAAAGAAAAAGGACTTTCACTGTCACCATCGTCAAACCCGCCCACTTTCTCGAAGCCCCACACAGCAGAGAATCAGCAAAAGAGACATGTTTCTGGATTCAAGACTGTTACCAAGTATCGGCACTAAACACCGAATTGAATATCTACCTTATGGAGCGATTGGCGGTGTCCGCAGTATGGTCGAGAGCATTAATCGGTTTAATTTGGGAGTGAATATTGGCAATAATGTGGTATTGGTTGATCTATCTGGAATGAAGATTGCTCGAGAATCGCTAACAGACGTTTGCTTGAGTCTTACCAGTTTAAGGAACCTCACTGGGTTGGATATATCAGGATGTGGAGTAGTGGGAAATAGTAATGTATTGACACTATGGAAAGTTGCTCTAAACAGTGGGGCCTGGGGCCATCTGAAGATGCTATGTTTAGGAGATGGGCATCTAGACGCCAGTTCATCAGGTGTATATAGATCGTTATTTGATGACACTCGACTGGTGTACATAGAGGGACCGTCAAGGTATTTAGTGGATGACGGGGGCCCCAGCTGGGTACATGGTAAACACGTAAAGGGTGTTAGTTCGCGATTTACGGGCCATTATTCATTGGCATTTAAATACCAATTCCTGACTACGAGCAGTGAAGCAGGAGCTGGCGGTGGAGACCGACTTCGACTTAACCGCGCAAGAATTATGCAAGAGTTCATCATGACTCGAGATGAGCAGTCCAACATCTGGGATAAGAGGGCTTCATTGAATTGTCAAGATTGCTATTTGAGAAGAACAGACTGTATAGAAATAGAGTCTAGTAGCAAAGCACCAGTTGAGAATAAGTTGTTGATTCGTAAAAGCAAGCTTCGCGACAGAGTACTAGATAAAAGCGGGCTATTAATTTAGTTGCACTCGAGTAGATTATCATGCAGACCTGTTTCTCACGAGTGGATGGATGATGATGATCATTGTTGTTTTTTTGACCAGTTGTGCGTGAAGCATAAGAATTGTTTTGGAATGAATGTACGTGAAGATGCGTGGTGTTTATCGTGGCTGGACTCGTCAACGAGCTATATGACGAACTCGAACCAACTTCCATGGGGGTACAATTGTACGAATCAGATGGTTGGCAATTGAAACGATTAATAAGTTTGGTTTTTGGAGGCACATGTGCCGCTTGCTAGTTGAGTCGTGAGTTTTATGAGATATATGCATTGGTCCGTAAATGTTACAAATCGGTTGGTGATTGATAAATTTTATTTATTTATTTACTTGTTAGTAAATAATGTAGTAGTATTGCTTTTTCATCCATTTTGTCCACAGCGAAGCGACAAGAATTTGTATTTATGCGATGGCGCCCAATCATTTGCACGAAGTTGAAGACGGGATTCGACTACGGTTTTGGGTTGCATTGATTGACTGACAGCAGGGCGAAGATCCAGAGTGGCTAGATTTGGAAGGTTGAAGGAGCAGTAGATGGCAGGAAGGCATGGATCTGGCAATTAGGATAGACCAAACGGCGACGCAGAAGTAAAAGTTAAAAGTACGAAAGGAAGAAAAAAAAAATTGTTAAATCAACACCGCACGGTAGTACGATGCGAGAATAGCATACGGGAATAAATACCGGACATGCAAAAAGAACCATTATCTTGAATGGCATTGATATCGCCAGATTGGTCGGGTCGTTTCCGTTGTAAAAGAATTGGGATCAATGACCTGACCTCTCTATATGGTCAATGCCTATCGGGGTGGCAGTCATTTGGACATTACGGCTCGGTGGAAAGTGGTTAAAAGGTAGAGAGGACTCTGGATTAGGTAGACGGAGAGAAGAATAAAAGAAACGAGAGTTGGTGAAAAGGAAAAGGAAAAGGGAAGAATGAAAAGGGAGAAGAAAAAAATAAAAAGAAACAGGAGATGGAGATAAAAGAAGTAAAAAAGTAAACCAAGGTAAAAAAGAAAATAATCAGAAAAGAGAGGAAGAGTACCAAGGAGGAGCAAGTGATGAGTGGTGAAGCAAGTAGAGACCAACCTGAAATTAATCTCACAAGACTGGCAATAATCTATTAGCTACTAGAATCTTTAGAGGCTTTAGAGGCTCTACCTTGCTATTTATTACGTAGAACAACTATTAGATAATCTTAAGAGCTTTATAGATAAATACAAGGGGCTTTCTATCTTTACTACTATGGCTAGCATTCGATACTATGGGTTTAGATGTCATCGCTCTACTAGACCCATCGCTTTTACAGTTACTAGTACACTCGGGGTGAAGAAAATGTTGCCTTGTTACCGTCACCACCTAACAATTGCGTCCATTTGTATAAGCGCTCCCTCCACGCAATAAGTCGGCTCTGGTCACCACGAACCTTGCTCCCCATCCACGTTTATTTCGAATAATCCCATTTGGTTCTTGTCGTATCCAGCCCATTCGGAAATCCTGCCTCGTATCCAGCCCATTCGGAAATCCTGCCTGGTCAAAAATCCAGGCTAATTAATTGACGCCGTGTCATGTCTTGGCTTGATTGGATTAGCGAGTAGGAGCAACGAGAAACTCACATGGAAAAGGCCAGGACAAGATGCTTTCTAAGAGCTCGCTAAGAACATGCTACGAGCTCATCACATGCTCTTTACGAGCTGGGCTACGGGTTGGCAACGGGTTGGCTAAGGGTTGGCTAAGGGTTGGCTACGGGTTGGCTACGGGTTGGCCAAGGGCTCGCTACTGGCTCGCTGCTGGCTGGTAACCGGCTCGCTGCTGGCCTGGTAACTGGCTCGCTGCTGGCTCGCTACTGGCTCGCTACTGGCTCGCTACTGGCTCGTCACTGGCTCGCTGCTGGCTCGCTACTGGCTCGCTACTGGCTCGTCACTGACTCTCTGCTGGCTCGTTACTGACTCTCTGCTGGCTCGTTTCCGACTCGCTACTGGCTCGTTACTGACTCTCAGCTGGCTCGTTTCCGACTCGCTACTGGCTCGTTTCCGACTCGCTACTGGCTCGTTACTGACTCTCTACGCTCTCTACAGCCTGATAGTCCAGTTAAACTACAGAACAGACGCACAACTTAACGGCCTGGCCTTACCGGTCGGTAGATCAGGGCCCGCCATAGCACGCCTTGTATCGCCGCCCTATACCTCCACCTCCTACTCTGGCACCCTAATTATCCAACTTTATCCCCGTGGAAATTTGTGTCTGTCAAAAAAAAACATGCCCGGGTCCTTTTTGACAGCAGCAACCGCGCCCTGCACCACGCCGAATGCGTGCGCTGCATCTGCATGGATTGTCTCGATCGACAACCACTAAACTGTCGACTAACCAAATATAGTATGCGGGATCCAGCCAATCACCACCCGTAACTGCACGGCAAGGTTGCCCTTACCCCCACACAATGGCGTGAAGTCATGCAAGCAGGTTTTCAGGGCCCCTACATGATGCATTACCGGTCATCGAATGAAAATGCTAAATGTGGCCCACGTGTGGGATCATGAAAAGTGCATTGGCGAGAGCGGCTGGGCCAAATGGGTTCGAAAGACGCCGGAGAGTACATCTGTCGGGTGGGCTTTCTCTGCCCGGGCCCGTTTGCGTTTGTGATTGTGAACCAGAGCCGCCGTGGGTTTCTTGGCTAAGAGATGTGTGGTCTCGACTCAATTGGTTAATTGTCTCTGGATCTTGCTTGGCCAAGCCATCTGTTACAAATATAAGCTTGTCCAAGATATGGCTTGTTATAAAGAATGGCTTGCAGTCTGTGGGCTTAGCATTGTAGGTCGGTTTCTTGGCGGCTCGGCTCGGGCGATGAGTTGAAATTCGGTGCCAAAGATAAGCTACTTGGTTACTTGGCTACTTGGTTACTTGGCTATTTGGCTACTTATCTACTTGGCTACTTATCTACTTGGCTACTTGGCTACTTATATACTTATCTACTTATCTACTTATCTACTTCTCTACTTATCTACTTATCTACTTCTCTACTTATCTACTTGGCCATCTATGCTGAATACCTGGCCTTGCTTCTTGGCTTTGGCTTCTAAGCTACTCGGCTACTTAACAACTTAACTACTTAACTACTTAACAACTTATCTACCCAAACTCCATGCTACTACTGCTACTTCTTACGCTCCGCCGACGTGAATGCTCCGGACGATTGCGTCTCACCGGCACATGTAAATCGACCGGCCATTCATCGGTTACTGAAACATGTCTCATTTGCTGCTTGATTTAACGTTACAACTGCCTCCATCACCCAGCTCTTACTACCTCGCATTCTGTCCCGACTGCTCGTGCTGCCGACCGGCGGCCTCTGAGCCCCTTTGCTACTCCTACTCCTACTCCTTCCTCCACTCCTTCCTCTACTCCCGCATATACCTCTATAAGCCAATTATTCAACCCTATAGAACACATGCCATATGCTATAAACTTTATCAACCATACAGAGACAATAGACAGATTACCGTACTGGTATGAATTGCTAGCACGTTCTCTTGTATGACATGGCACTAATCTAAGCTCCTGCTACGTTCAATGTCGAGACGTTTTATGTTGCGGTGGAGTCGGGGGTGATGTCAGTCGCCGGCAACCGCGATAGCAATCGATGGTCGCTCTTTCTATCGCCAGCTATCGCCAGCTATCGCTAGCTAACGCTCTACCATCGCTCTAACCATGGCCCTAACCGTCTCTCCGGCTATTGTTGCTTCGCGCCTTGTCTGTTCGGCTTGACCTTCCTTCATTACCTCCCTCCATCTCAATCTCCCAAGCGCGGCAAGAAAAACTCGCTGTACAAAAAGAAACGTGAACGAGGTTTTTTTTTTTTCCTTCTAATGTCGAAGATTCCTTTTTTTTTTTTTTTTTTTTTTTTTTTTTTTTTTTTTTTTTTTTTCTTTTTCCCCCCCTTTATTCAACTTTCTTTTTTTCCCCCCCTTTTTTTTTTTCCTTCTAATTGCCAAGTTTCCTTTTTTTTTTTTTTTTTTTTTTTGGTGTTTTGTTTTTTTCCTCTGCAGATCTCCCCCATTAGTCGAACCTTCCTTTCTACCACTCGTTTCTTTTCTGTGCCCGGTCCTATCTCTATCTCGTTCTCTATCTTTTACAGCCCGACTTTCAACCAAAAAAAAAAATTTATATATAAAGAGATAAAGATCTCGTTTTCTTTGAATGGGACTTTCTCTTTTGTAACTTGCTTGTTGTTCTTGTTCAGTATCTTTTTTACAACCATAAAAAGACTCGTACAATTAGAAAATAAAACACAAAAAAAAGGAACATGCCTGATAGATCTCATCATAATCCTATTCCAGGTGAGATTCCTGTTCCTCACGGTGTCCAAGAATATGACACCGTCGATGGTAGAATCATCAACGATATCGACGATTTCCAATTATCCGATAAATCTGAAAAGGAAATCTTCGCTTATTTATTACAACCCGCCGACGCGTATACTCCCGAAGGTGTGTATTGGGCCGACTTGCCATTTGGTAAGAAATTATCTTTTGTCAGCTCTGTCGATAGCGCCGAGGCCAAGAAGGAATTGAAGACCATTGGTCGTATGTTCAAGGCTGATCCTCTTTCGCCCGTTGCTTGGTACTTTAGAAACTGTGTCCTTCCCGGTGCTGGTCTTGGTCTTGAAGGTTACGTGTTGTTTTCCATTGGTAATGTATCTTCTTTGTTTTCTGCTGCCTGGCCTCAATGTTGGGGTTCCAAGGCCACCCATTGTAACAAGAACTGGATTGCCGCCGTTACATATCTTGAAATCGTCGGAATCATTTTCGGACAAATTCTCGTTGGTTTCATTGGTGATGGTATCGGCCGTAAATGGGGTCTTGTTCAAGACGCCGGTATCATGTTCATTGGTTTAGTCATGTTGACTGCTTCTTGGGGTGTCACTCTTCAAGGTTGGGTCATTTGTTATGCTTGGTCGTTGTTTTTCTACTCGGTCGGTGTTGGTGGTGAATACCCCATGACTGCTACTTCCGGTATGGAAAGAGGTACTCGTTCCGTCTTCACTTCGGCCGACGATCGTCTTCACAGAGGTAGAAAAGTCCTAATGGCTTTCCTTATGCAAGGTTGGGGTCAATTCTTCAATCAAGCTATTTTGATTCTTCTTTTGCTCATTTTCCACCATGGTTCTGGTAACCCTCCTTATTCTGAGATCGCTGTCCAATATACTTTCCGTATCGCATTCGCCCTTCCCGCCATTGGTACTTTGTGGTTGGTCTACTACCGTTACTATAAGATGCCTTATCCTTCCAAGGATCTCGAGGCTATCAAGAAGAAGTCCAAGGTCACTGGTTATGATGTCGAGTCTCTTAAACTTGTCCTCAAATACTTTGGTCCTCGTCTTGTTGCTACTACCGGTGCCTGGTTCGCCAATGATGTCTTTTTCTATGGTAACAAGCTTTTCCAAAGTCAGTTCATTGCCATTATTGCTCCTAATGATAAGTCGGTCATTCTCGGATGGTTGTATAATCTTATCAATATCGGTGTCTCGCTTGCTGGTTATTACCTTGCTGCTTTCCTCATTGATAACAAGCTTTATGGACGTAACCGTATGATGCAAGTTGGTTTCCTCATGGATTTCGTTCTTTTCGTTATTCCTGCTTTCCACTTCAAGTACTACACTTCTCCTGAGAATATTCACAAGTTCCAAGCTATGTACTTTTTGTCTTCTTTCTTCAATCAATTCGGTCCTAACGCAGTCACTTTCCTTGTCGCTGCTGAAGTATACCCCACTCAAGTCCGTGCTACTGCTCATGGTATCTCTGCTGCCTGTGGTAAACTTGGTGCTCTTTTCGCTTCGGTTATCTATGCTTATATCTCTGTTCAAACCCGTTTCTACCTTGTTCCTTGGTTTGGTCTTGCCGGTATGCTTGTTACTTTCTTGTTCATGCCTGATACCACTGGTCTTGATCTTAGAGAACAAGACAGACGTTTCCAATATATCCGTGAAGGACGTGATCATGAGTACCATGGTGTTGCTGTTCACCCTCAACATTTGTCCCTTTGGGAACGTTTCAGAGGTGTTGGCAAGAATTACAACCCTGAAATTGATTATAAGCAGAAGGTTGATGAACTTAGAGGAGAATGGGAAGATAGACAAAAGCAAAAGGCTGTTGAGTCCGACAATGGTTCCAATGATGATGATATCCATGGAGACTACTCTCCTGATGTCCATCAATACTTTGTGCGTACATCTCCAATGCTCTCTGCTGACAAACAAACTGTCGACGAAAATCTTCAACTTCCTGAGGCCGCTACCAACGAGAAGAATTAAGCTTACAGGTATTTGAAAACGAATACATCTTTTTTATACCCTCGTTGTTTTTGGTCTCTAAAAAAAAAAAATCTCTCTCTTTTTGCGTTTTTTCTTGGTCACGATACGTTTCCTGTTTACTCTCACATTTTTGTAATAATTATAAAACTAATATTAATATAGAATAGCATTTTCTGTTATACTTGAAAAGAGCCGAGGAATTAATGATGGAGCTCGTAGTGGAGTAGTTTTATGGGCCTTCAATTTCAAGTGTGCAGTTTGTACTTGCGAGGGTTATTCTCTATGGCTAGCAACTCGAAGGACAAATTTTTAGGCTATTGAAATTGGTCTGAGATGATATGTTCCTTGTCTTGTCAGCCTCTATATGACACTAACTAACTGCTGATATAAGTTACTCTTTTCCATTTCGGTGTCAGTTGCGACAGGAAAAGTGCTGGTCGATTGCTGTGTGATACATATATATAGCATCAACGTAAAACCAGACATCGTCCTGACAGAGAGAGAGTTTCAGCAATACAGTGATGAGTCATTGATTACGAATCGGTTCATAGACTCAACCACAAAGCAAGACTGGAAAATATTATTAGGAGACGGGTTCTATTAAGACATGTTATCTAGAGGTTCTTTTCTGCAGCGGACGTTCACAGTGAGATCGTAATTATAAACAGCAAACGATTTGTCTAATTTTCAATTGCTTGCTTAACACACTTGCCAAAGAAATATCGAGCGATCGCCAGGAGGCTAATACCAGAATACATTTCCAGGTCAACCAGACAGCACAATTGCAGCTCCAAGAGCAATTCACGCTTTGTAATTGGGGGTACCTCACTTAGCTTGACCAAGGAATAAACCTTGTTGGCCAAGTCTTGAGTTGGGAGAGCAACGACTTGAAATTTGCTTGAAGTGAGGCCGAGCGTCGCTTTATAAATAATCAGACGATACGGGTCACCCTTCTCAACAGCAACTCTTCACTATGAGGATCTACAGCTTTTCCAAATGTGCTTTATTATGACTTTCTTTCAGAAAGTTTCACCCTACTTCCCATCATATGTAGCATGATAGAGGCGTAAAAGCTCGAACCTCGCAAAGTCTCGCTAGAACCAAGTGAGAATTACGGCACGTCCATCCGATATAGTAAGATGAAACTACTGTTGAGGTATACCTCCGATCTTGGCTGACTGAGGGCATACAAGAGTAATTACCTATATGGCAACTCAAAAAAATCCCAAGTACTGAGCTGTTCTCTAGCAATACGCAATATTGGTATTAATTACTTGGTGCTATATTTGTGCCAACTTCTGTGAAGGTTCTTTCCGATGGAATTTCATATGTTGAGTGACTTTTTAATGTGAGATGAATCAGAAAGGAAGAATGGGAAAGAATAAAAGATCATATGTCGCAGGTCCTCACGACTCTCAGTATCTCTGTCGCTGGCAGGCTGGGCTGTTCTTGTTGGACCAGTTGCCTATGCTCCACCATGTGAGCCAGTGTTTCTTCCCTGCTGTTAAAAGCTGAACTCTCGCGCGAGTCCACTCTCCTCCCAGCTCGCGCAGCGAGCACAACGGGTCTGGGCAGAGCCCAGCTGCCGGAGGCATTCACGTCCCCCATCCCGTCTAACTATTCTCCTTCTCGAGCCATGTGCCAAAGCTTTCCAACCGTTCTTGCTCCTTTTCATCATCCTCGCCCTTCTTGCTTTTGCGATATTTTATCTTTCCATCGTATAGAAAGGCTTCGAGTTGCTTACCACCAAAATATCGACCATTCATTCTTTGAACACATGTCATTGCATCGTCTTGTTGCTGGAACTTGACGGTGACAATCCCATCTTGCTCAAGATCGTATAAGGTTACATTGGTCACTGGTCCAATATCTTCACATCCTTCCATTATATCCTGTTTGATGTCGAAGGCCGTAGTAGCATCTTGTAATTCTTTTATAGTAAACACATTTCTCAACACGATGACCTTCTCCCATTTTTTCAAGATTGCCTTTGGCTCGTCATCATCCCAATCAGCCAGTTTGCTATATATTGTTAGTATAGTTCTTACAAAGCAAATATGGTGTACACTGTTGTTCAGGATACTTACTCATTTAGTTTCTGTAACTTTTTCTGGATCTTAAGCTTCTCCTTGACGTTGAGCTTCGGTTTCTCATGATCTTCAGATTTCGTTTTGTCATGGTTATACTCGGCTTTCTGTACAACGATCTTGCCATTGGGATTTCTACCTGGCTCGCCAGGACGCAGTTCACTATTATCCATCATTTCAATCGCCAAAGGAACGCTTTCCGGTTTGAAATAAACTATCAGAGCATCTCCCTTTGGCTCGTTCTCTTGATCTTTATACAACTTAATTCGCTTTTCACCCGTATTAAGGTCTTCTGCGATAACTCCATATTTTGAAAATGTATCATCCAACTCATTGATACTAGCGTCGCTTGGTAGATTGGATATATAAATTGCTGTTGATTTTCTCTCTTTGGGATGCTCGTTCTTAGACATTTTAGTCTTATTCTTCAAATGGACCTCATCTTCTGGATGGGGTCTTTTCGTTGTCGGATCTAAGCTCGGACTTGACACCGATACTTTGTATATCTGTTGCTGGGACTTTATATCTTCTTCCTCAAGGATGGGGACCCAATTACGAACCTCTTCGTTATATTCATATTCAGCTCCAGTATCGACATCTTCAAAGATCCACTTCCCAGTCTGCTGCGAATATGCAATTCTAGGATCACTGGCCCAGTCTGACGACGCAGAAGGAGATCCTTTTGGAATAGGAGGATAGTCTACAGTAAGAATATTATGTTTTTCTTTGCTCATATTCTTGACAATATTCAATCGGACAACATTTGGTGAAGTGAAATTTGGCGCGTGGGTTGTGGTTTGGGACTTCGTAAAGTACGGGATGCAGATAGATATAGATGGACACCTTCAAGCCCAACTTTCAAGGTAATTAGTGTGTTTAGTCCTATTCAGTATATAGATTACGCAATTTGAATCATTGACTGTGCTATTTGTAAGCTGTTTACGGCATATCGTCACTGGACTGTCATATGGAGAAACTTTCCCTCGCTTTCGGTCTACAATTCTACTATAAGAGGGCCGTCTAAATAATGAAAGGACATTGGCCTGGGAGCCAGGACCGCCTTCAGATATGACACGCTGCGTAGGATCTCGGCGATGTTCAGTAAAATCTCTTAAGTAGCCAGCTGCTCGCTGGCCAGTGTCAGCTCACAAAGCTCATTCCTTACGCACTTCACAAGAGATGTCTATTTGCTATATTGAATAGTTGAAAGAGAGTATGACCGGTATGTTGATGTTCCGTTTTTCAATCTAACGTTCAATCATCATCTTGATTTTATTGATCAATGATATTAAAATAACTTGTTATTAATTATATTCAGGGAACATAAGTCTAGATATAAAAAGTAGCGATGCATCAGGTTGTCTATTTCTCACTTTGAGGATTGAATGCATACTTGGATCTCTTACGAATAGACGCTCCATAAAAGTAGAAAAGATATGGAATCGCACAACATGCGAGAGATATGAAGGCAAGTAAACTACCAGCCCATTCATATCCTAGTCTATGATACATTTGTATAGTGAAAAGAGGAACAGCAGCACCCCATATCGAGCGAACAAATGTCTTGGCAGCAAGAGCAGAAGCAGCATAATGCTGATATGAATCAACAATGTAGTTGTTTGCAGAGTTGTAGAGCAAAATGAAACCAACTCCGCAAGGAAATCCAGCCAAAGTAGGACCAACCCAAGAAATTGTAGGAAACGAAGTCCACGCATAAATAAAAAGACCTATTGGAACAAACCAGCAACCGACCATCATAGGTATTAGACGAAGCTCAGCAGGTGGAACTTCACCACGATCAAGATAAGCATCAGCAAGACGATTATAATGCGCGTTGATATAAGGAGACGCAAATGTAGCCAACAAAACTCCAACCATGATTGGGATAAATGTTAATCCAGTCATGCTAGCAGACCATCCTTTACCTTCCATAAAAATAACTGGGTACGCAAAGAAGAACATGTAAAGAAGACCATAGACAACCGACATATAAATAGTAACCAAAAACACTATAACTTCACCTAAAAGTTGAACAGGACGGTAAAGAGTGACTTTGGCGGTCTCTGAAAACGATTTAGGAATAACTTGCTTAGCAGTCTTGTATCTGTCGTCACCTGTTAGCTTGATCAAGGTTCTGGCACGTTTGGCCAAAATGGTATTATGATGAGTTTCTGGTACAATTATAGTGGCACCAACGTATACACAGAAAGAGAAGATCAGAAGGACATAGTAGATCCATCTCCATCCTGCGTTGTCACCGATAAAGCCGCCAACTAGAAGATTTGTGTTAGATTATTGAGTTGCAAGCGATGATTGTCACTGTGAGAGAGGGACAATACTTACCTAAAGGACCGGCGGCGGGACCCAAGAAAGGAGCAGCAGAAAAAATGGCCATGGCGACTCCACGCTCTTTATTAACCCACATATCAGCTAGTGATCCGCCGATAATAGTCATGGGAGCAGAAAAGGCGATACCATCAATCAACCGACACACTAAGAGAGTTCCAATGTTCTGAGCTACTGCACATGGGATAATGAAGATAACTGCAAACGCTAGAGTAACAACATAGATTGGCCGTCTCCCTACTTCTTCACTGAGAGGTGCAAATAGCAAGGGACCCACTCCAAATCCAATGACAAACAATGTCACTGTCAAGATTACCACTTCGTCTGAAACTCCAAAAGTATGACCAGGAGCCGTCTCGCCCACCATAGCACCAGTGATGGCGGCTGAAGCAAATGCTACCATAAAACAAACGACACCAAGAGTCAAAGTAATGAGCCATTTTCTATTTTTCGACCATTGGCGTGGGTCTTCTTTATCATCGGGTCTGAATTCTACAATTCTATACCCCGTAACAGCATCAATATAATATTGCCATGGATCATCGGCGTTAACACCAGTATGCCGGGGGTCAACATGAGAATGGATTCTGCGGATTTCATCATTATGTGGCGGTTCGTAGATGACATCAACATCATTGTCTTGTAAAGGATTATTTTCTCTCGAGATCGTTTTGGAGAGCGATGAATGTGAGTCTCTGTAACCACCGATTTGTTTTTCCTCCACCGAGGAGGCTGTATCACTAGACATGTTTCTATTCTATTTTCTATTAATTCTTAAAGAAATACCCTTTCTAAGCTTGTAGCCTTGAAGATATGGCCTAATTTATATTCTTTAAGCTCCATCTACCTGTCGGCCCAAGCTAACACCGGTTCCCGATGCTAGTCCACCCGAGTCGGAAGTTCTTGTCGAAGATCCTGGTCTAATCCAGTAGTGATCAGCTGGGGTTTGCTGCTTATCTTATCTGTAAGGCTAACATGTTCCTAACTAGCTGAACCACCTCTTTCATAAGCACAGGATGAAAAAAATGAGTATTAGATTAGCGGACTTAGGCTATGTATTTTCGCGGCAGCTGATAACCTGACAAATGTTGCTTTAATGATGATGATTTGATATGTTTTTATTTCGGGATATGCCTAGTAGATATCGGTTCCACTGCCGCCGCCGCCGCCGCATCCACGCTGTGGAGAGCTGAGCCTGACAAGGAGGCCGCCGTTAATACCGCCGCCACGCAAGCAGGGGAAACGGAGTTCGCTATTAGAGGTTGGCCGAGATTTTTCCGGAGTCATGCCTGTATGTTTCTTTTTAATCAGCAGCGATACTGATCACAAGGGGTTTTTGGATTTTGCGATGATGCATATGAACGTGCAGCAGGACGGAGAATATGACAGAATAAACTCCGACAGAGACAGACAACAGGCCTGGTAAGATAATAGTGACGATTCTTTGTAATAAAACTTTATAGATAGATAGGAGGTATTTACTGTTCTTGCTTTTGCAATTGATGCTTGCTTTATTGTTGAATCAGTAGCCATGTACTTTGACCTCCAGTCTAGACAATAATAGAACCAATAATAAATATTGCAAACACATTAGAAAGAGACAAAGTACTGTTACATGACTTTACTGTAATTCCACTACAACGTGCTATGTGCCTATACTCACCCCCTTTCAAAATAAAGGTCCTCGCTCCTCTGTCTCCTCTGTCATGAACGGTCGTTGCCGGAATAATCTCGGGCGACCCTGACCCTGGAAATATCTCGGTGGCTAGAGTTTCCGAAACCGACATCATGCAAGGTTAAACCCGACCTTGCAGCATCACGTAAACTACTAGCCTGGAAAAAGCTAGATGTACAGTCTTTGTATTAGAGCTTAACTTTAAACTCGCAGGATGCTTGCAGGTATTAAATACTATCGACAGTTTTCAACATAAAAAACAGACTGAGTTTTGTACAGAGATATCTATGTATGTATGGCATCGAAGCTATTCCGTTACCTGCGTTCGCCGAATAAGGTCTTGGCCCAGCCATGTCAATATGCAGGTGCGCTTGTACAGAACATGTTTATCTATGCTCAATATCTTCGCGCTGTACCTCAACTATTGAGCATTAAGAGATGCCCAGTGGTTTCATTTCGACTCACAGTAGATTTCCATTTCATGACTGCGAACTTTGAATTTGATTAGCAGGAGGAGAAAATGTTACTCAGAGAAATGACCTGAAAAGTCAGAATGCTCTTGTAATCACAATTTTAGTTATCAAATAGAGGAAAAACTCTCTGGAATTAATCTATTGCCGATTTCATCACCATTATAGAATAGAAATCTTCTGGTAATGGGGTAAGAAGGTCTCTTGGTTTACACCGATTATTAAGTGGATTTAAACCATTATCTTGTTGTAAATACACCTCGAACAGTCACTTTCTTCTATCTAAGATTGACTATTTTAAATGCTGACAGCTCAAAGATAGATTTACGAAACATTTGCTCTCGTGGCGTGTCTGTAATCCACGGATTATGTAACGTAATGACATAGATCCTCTTCGCAATGTAAAGTTATGAAGACTAGAATATTTTCCACCAAGTTTAGGCATCAACCTTCCCACAAATATGTGTGCATTATTGAAAAGCCGACTATTTACTAATAAAGTCGTGCAAAGTACCAAAATGTGCCCCTTTTCACTAGTAAGAAAATTAGTTAATGATGCTGGTCGTCGTCTTAAAGCATCACGTAAATCCAACTATCTAACAAGCTGGCAAGAAAATCCCCAATTAGTCTCGACTGGTGCGATATCGCGCGAGTTCGAGCCATATAGAACCACAATATAACTGATTTTTTTTTGCTTGAATTGAAAAAATATTCCTAATAATTAGACACCATATTATAGTGTATAGAAATAATTAATTTATGAAGAAAAATATATAATGTATAAAATTTATGAAAATAATAATAAAATAATCTAGTAAAATGGTAAAGTAAAATGAAAAATACTAAAAGCCCAAACATTTTTCTTTTCAACTAGAGGATTTGATCGAAGACTTACAATAAGAGAGCAGCAACACCGGCAACAGCGACGCCGAAAGTGCCAACCTTCAATCCATTAGCAGAGCCAGATTTAACAGAAGCTACAGAAGTACTAGATCCGGTTTCAGCAGATGGAGCAGAGGTCGCAGCAGCAGAAGTAGCAGCGGCAGAAGTCTCGGCAGCAGCGGAAGTGGCAGGGGCAGAACTGGCAGGAGCAGAAGAAGCAGGAGCAGAACTGGCAGGAGCAGAAGAAGCAGGGGCAGAACTGGCGGGAGCAGAAGAAGCAGGGGCAGAACTGGCGGGAGCAGAAGAAGCAGCAGCGCTACTAGCACAATCAGTTGGAGGAGATGGTGGGCTTCCTTGAGCAGAGGCACCGTATGCCTTCAAGGCAGTATCGAATCCGTCATTGATTTGCTTGAAATCGGCAGCAAGAGCAGAAGCAGCTGAACAGGGCACCTTCTTATAAGCAGCTGATTCAAGATCATAAGTCTTACTAGCGAGACTGGTTAAATCACCTTGAACAATTGATGCGGTACCGACAGCCGAAAGATCAGAAGCCTTATCGGTCAAGTCTGACAAGAGACCACTAACAGAAGTAGAGACAGACCTGATAGCGTCAGCTATTTGAGAAACATCTGAATCGCTGAGGTCTCCTAAACCATTAGTTTCAGAGGTTACAGCTTCAACATCTTTTTCAATTGCAGATTCAGTGGATTGGATGGAAAGAGCGCCGTTGATACCTTGAGATTTGTCATAGCCTTTAACGGCGGAGTCAGTCTTTTCTACGTCGGATTGGAGTTGCTTAATAGCCGACAAAAGACTACTGACATCAGCAACTGCGTAACCAGCGAGAAACGAGGAAATAACGAGGGTAGTAAATTTCATTTTTGATGGTATTTGAATAAATTAGAGATTGAATAGTTTTTGCAATTCAAATATAGAGAAATTAAAAAGTTTGGTATAGGGATTATGCGCTTTTATAATGAAAGTTTCAACTGTTGCTGATAGCCATATATTTCTGGTACCAACTATATGTATGATACAGGAACCGAGGACTGTAGTTTCGATGGTGGGGTAGTATTAAGAAGGCGGAAGGCGGCGGTGTGTCAGTTCAAAAATAGAAACCTAAATACTGAATGCGGAGTTGAGTGAGGGTCATCTAGACGATCAGTTCAGTTTGTAGCCAAAGTGGAGAAGTAGCATCCGAGGAACTAGGTAAATGAGATGCCAAAAGCAGGGCCATGGAGCAATGCCGCCAATAGCACAAATACAGTCAGTTAGATTCAAGAGCTGGCATGATTATGCTTGATAATGATCTTTTTGGCTCCGGAATGTCCGATTCATTTCATAAGAGAGGTAGATCATAAACAAAGGGCAGTGTCCTTGGCACAAGAGCACTGCGTTTGCCGTGAAACTGAGCAACCAGTGGTTTGTTCCAAACGAATAGCATGTTACGATCGGCGATTAACACCAACACCAGCTGGATACTGGTCTAAAGTCTGGTGCATGGCATTTATCACTGCTGGATGGCCGCCAAGACCTTTGGTGCATGATGTTGCTCTAACAAAAGGTAAACAGAAAGGATTTTCATGGTGTTAGAATAACCTCGGAAGTTAGTTGGTTATTGAAGAAAACCTTAAATTACTCTGAAAGGAATTATAAGGCTGTGGACGGCTGATTGAGGGAAAAGATTTGGAGTAACCTGATTGCAAAAGGGTCTTTGTGTAATACGGGAAGATGAGATTGATGGAAATAGGGGAGCCGAAAATGAGAAAGAAAATGCAGTTTAATTGTTGAAACTGATGTGACCATCTGATAGTAAACTAGTAGTAAACTAGTCCCTCGACAATTTGTTTCTCCTAGAAGCCCGATAGAGAATTGCCAGAGATGGACCGGCTTTTTGACCAATTCATGACATTTGTAAGTCGGAAAGCGGGGTTCAGTCAGTTGAAATCAGAACAATCATCATATGAACTATATTCCCCGCCCGGTATATCGTTGTAGCAAAGATGATCAACGAAAGGCGTTTTCGGTATCGCTCGGCAAATTTGAAACAAGAATATTTATATAGTGGAGAGTTTCTTCGGAAAAGGAAAAAGAGTTTCATGAAAAAAAGTCAAAGATGAGCGAACAGTTGATCAAACAGGAAAAGGAACATTTTGTTGCTATGATATACAAGGAGATCGATGAAGATTAATTTCAGAATGAGGGGAATACCTATTACGTCAATTAATGTTTAAGTTTTAATTGTTTTAATGACAGTTTGTGCTTCAATGTTAATGTTGGAGACTATTCTAACTACATTTGGATATTTGCTTTGAACAGGAATTGATGAGGATAGATTTATTAGATTATTTGCTTTGTCTATAAAATCTTGACATGTCCTCGAGAAAAAAAGGAAGCTTCTTAGAAGAAGCAGCTTCTTTTTTGGAAAACGAAAAAAAAATGAAAAAAATAGGATTGATTCACCTAGAAAAGAAATTAAGAGATTTATAAAGAAAATTGGAACGAGAAATATCACAGAAAAGAACTAATAATAACACAGCACATTAAAAAAAATGTTGATATTTTTTCTCCGATTGATGATGATGGAACATAAAATCAGTGCATGCATGACATTGACCACACCTAATGCCATAATCTAATTACTGAATTGTATGAACTTACAAAAGAAGAGCGGCAGCACCAACAACGGCAAGAGCACCGGAGACACCGATCAGACCAGCAGCAGCACCACTGGATTCAACCACAGTAGGAGCAGTTGAAGTGGAGGAACCGTTTTTAGCAGGAGCGACAGAAGTGACAGCTGCGGTGGTAGAGGGAGCAGCGGAAGAAGTCTCGGCAGCAGAAGTAGTGGCAGCAGCAGAAGTGGTGGCAGCAGCAGAAGTGGCAGCAGCAGAAGAGGCAGCGGCAGCAGAAGAGGCAGCGGCAGCAGAAGTGGTGGTGGCAGCAGCGGAAGTGGCAGCAGCAGAAGAGGCGGCAGCAGTAACTTCAGGGGCAGTTGGGGGAGAACCAGAAAGAGTTCCGGAGAAAGCCTTTGCCAAAGAAGTGAATTGAGCGTTAATCTCAGCAAAGTTGGCAGAGAGAACAGGGACAGCAGCATTGGGGAATTGCTTATAAGCAGCAGACTGGATGTCGAAAGTCAAACCAGAAAGAGAGCTGATATCACCGGCAACGATGGGTTGAGTACCGACAGAAATAAGGTCCGAGGCCTTTGAAACAAGGTCGGAAGAGAAACTAGAGATGGCACTGGTGACAGCTTCAAGAGCAGACTGAAGAGAAGCGGCATCAGAGAGAGTCAAACCACTGGCACCGTTGATAGCAGAAGTGACAGCTTTGGCAGCGGACTCGATATTGGATTCAGTAGTTTGAATAGAAAGAGCACCATTGACACCTTGAGACTTGTCAAAAGCCTTAACATCCTTGTCAGTAGAAGCAATGGCAGATTGAAGGGAGCCAAGAGCAGAGGAGATGGCAGAAGCATCCGCGGAAACAGCCTTCGCGAAAGCCAAAGTGGCGACGACGGCAACAAAGTTAGTAGAGACCATTATTAACGAGAGGTTATTTTAGTTTTAGTAATATATATATATTTTTTTTTAATTTCTAATTAAAAAAAAATTTCCAAGGAACGTATGGGAAACAATTCTGGGTGCTGGATCTTGCGGCACCAGACATATTTATATTTACAGTATCCGGTGCAAGCGGAAAATGGCTCTATCGACGTTTGTGAAAAAAAAACACCCCGGTGGTAGGGTGAGTGATGGACATATTGTACCTGAACAGACATAAAGCTGAATAGGACTGGGAAATAAAAAGCAATCCAAGCATGAAAAAGAAACGGGGCCCGAAATCGCCCCAAAAGTCTGTTTCAATGAAGAAAGGGTGGTAGACACATTACTTTTTTGCGAGGTATTATTAGAGGAGAGGAGGCTGGGTTTCAAGGCAGAGGATTGGGGGGTGGGATGGTGAAATGGTGAAATGGCGAGGAGGTGAAATTGTGCGATAGAGAGATGGCGAGGAGGTGAAATTGTGAGATGACGATATGGTGAGATAGTGAGATGGTGAGATGACGATATAGTGACATAGTGAGATGGGGAAGTTGTGAGATAGTGAGAGAGTGAGATAGTGAGATGGCGAGATGGCGAAATGGTGAAGTGGTGAGATGATGAGATGGCGAAATACTGTTACGGAATGAGCACTTATTATTTTATTTTATTTTATTTATTAGAATATTCCGGTGTACCGGTTTGTGTGATATAAGCTCAGAATTGACAGTTGAGATGTTTATTTGGGTCCGATTTGATGGAAAGGAAATAAACAAACGGTGCGTCGGTTATCAGTTGGTTGTGAG